>APFE031308497.1:80173-121213 GCA_000404065.3 Pinus taeda | reverse complement strand
CCTTGCCCCTTTGAATGTTTGCAATCATATCTCGTTTGCCCTGACCTAGTCCCTTTGACTTAAATCACTCATCCTTGCGACTACCCAACCAAATCAAATCAAACAACCCTCTGCACTATACATATAGCCTAAAACCCTAAACTATCTAGCCCTCCTGGTTGTGACCCTTTGGAGAGAGCCCACTCCAGCTTGGTAGGGCTAGCTACGAAGCTAAAAGACTGGTTTGTGGTTACCTCAGTCAGACTCTTCCTCAGCCTTGGATATCTAGAGGAGTGATAACAGGAATATGGTGAACCTGATACTATACTCGAATCTGGGGGGGTCAATAGAATGTATTTGACTTGCAAGTTGTGTGGCAAGCATATGTCAGGGGGTGTCAATAGATGAAAATTCCATTTGGGGCGAATTTCGGGGCAAAATATAGAACTTTGCCCAAATTGATCTCCAGAAATGATCTAGTAGGCCATTAAATCGTTGACGGATAAAGAAGAGGGCAAAGACACTAAGGCAACACTAAAAAACCAACTTGTAGAGGCCTCAAGGATGGGGGCAAGTGAGAGTGGTTCTTTAGCATCACCTTCCACATCGACATGTCCCAACCCCTCAACTTTCTTATCTTTTTTTGTTCCTAAAACCACGCTTGGTGCACAACCTGGCATCAGATTGACACTTAAAAAAAAGGAAAAGGCAGAAGCTGACAGGGTGGTCAGTAAGTGTCTTCTGTGGAGTGATGCTCCTTTCAACATTGTTAAGACAAACCCATTATACCAACCTATGTTTGATCTTGTTGCCGTCGTTGGCCCGGGGTACAAAGCCCCTACCTTTGTAGAGTTGAGAGGGCCTCTTCTTCAAGATGAAAAGGCTGATTGCACTGCTAGATTAGAGGAGTTTAGGGCATCATGGGAACACACTGGATGCATAGTCATGTTAGATGGTTGGACTGACCAGAAGGGTAGGACCCTTCTTAACTTCTTGGTTAGTTGTTCCAAGGGGACGATGTTTAAGAAATCTGTTGATGGATCTGCACACATTAAATATGCACGTTTATTATGTGAGTTGTTGGACATCTTCATTTAGGAAGTAGGCCAAAAAAATGTTGTCCAAGTCATAACGGACAATGCTGCAAATTATGTTGCAGCTAGCAGGTTGCTTATGGAGAGGTATCCTAACTTGTTTTGGACACCTTGTGCTACTCATTCTATTGATTTGATTTTGAAGGATATAGGTAAGATTCCTCTTGTGAGGGATATTGTTGAATCATCCAGGAGCGTAACAAAATTTATATATAATCATGCATCTGTGCTTAACTTGATGAGAAGATTCACCAACAACAAAGAGTTGGTGCGTCCTGCCATTACACGATTTGCCACTACTTTCATATCTCTTCAATCTCTGTTGAATTCTATGTGGGATGTGAAGAGAACGTTTCTTTCACAGGATTGGCGTGCTTTATCTATTAGCCGCAAACCAGAGGGAGAGAGCATATGCAGACTAGTTTCATATGATCAGAGCTTTTGGGCAAGAGTAGAGGAGGTGTGTGCCATTTCAAAACCTTTGGTAAGGGATCTTCAGTTGCTTGATGGAGACAAGACCGCAATGGGCTACTTGTATGAGGCCATGGATAGGGCCAAAGAAGCCATTCGTGCTTATTATGAATACAAGGGAGACGAGGGGTTAGAGAAACAACAGGTCATATGGAGAGTGATTGATGAGTGATGGAACAATACCCTCCATCACCGCATTCATGCTGTAGGTATCTACGTCAACCCCGCATTTTCTTACTCCTGTGGTTTCAAATTTGATGCCGAGGTGATGGAGGGATTCTTCACTTGTGTTGAGACGATGGTGTCATCTGAGCAAGAATGTAAAGACATTTCTAAAGAAATGGAGATATATAGGATGACAGGTGGTACATTTGGTTTTACCATGGCTATTAAGAATAGGACGACCAAAATGCCAGGTAAGCTTCAATTTATTTCAAGTTTCAACTTTCAAATTTCATAATTCATTGTCTCTTCATATTTTGCTTCAAGTTTAGAATTTCAATGTTTTAATTTTTTGTTTGTTTGTTATTGTTGTTATGTTTTTCATTTTTCTTTTAACTTGGATATGCTTGGTGGACAAGCTATGGTGGCAGAGTATCCGATCTCCAAAATCTTTCCATTCGAGTGCTCAGCCAAACATGCAGTTCCTCTGGTGTGAGCGCAACTGGAGTGTATTTGACAAAATACACAACAAAAAGTGCAATAGGTAAACAAAATTCAAATTCAAATTTTGAATTCATTTGATTATTTTTAATATTTAAATTTCCTAAATACTAATTTACAATCTGATGATGATGATGATGATGATGGTTAACGTCCACTCAGACCAAATTGGTCTATCGGACCTACAATTTTCTTAATTTTTACTTGTCTGGCTCCTCGTCTTTCTTGGCGAGATTGGCGTTGTAACTTTCTTTCTTTTCTCTACGGTCTTCCAACTTCCTTTGTCTTGCATCTCCTTCATCTCTTCTGGTTCTTGGGACATTGGTGTCTTAGCTTCGCGATCTAAAGTCGGAGAAGTTTGGTTTAGGAGATCTGCTTTGCTGTTAAATGAAAATTTATTTTCTGCGGTATTCAAGTCCTCATAAATGTTGATTTGTTGAGGCGGGCTTTCTCCTTGCTTGCTTTGGGAGTGGTTTCCTTCTTCCTTGATTTCTTGTGACTTAGAGTTTTCTATAGAATATTCTTCTTTGATGACAGTGTAGTGTTCTTTTTGTGCTCCTTCCCACCATGTAGCTCTGTGGTGGTTTTTTCTAGCAAAATTTTTCTCAGAGGCTTTTGGGCAATTTTTGGCTAGATGCCCTGTCTCAAAGCACGATCGACATCTGAAGAGGACACTTTCATAATCAAGCTTCTGGTTCCACACATAGTCTTTACTTGTTAGGTTTATTTCAGCTGGGAATCCCGCGCTGAAATCCATTTCCACACAGATGCGTGCATAGGTGGTTCTGGCATATTCCTCTGTTTTTGGGCACCTGCAGTAAAATTTCCCAATTGCATTTCCGATAGCTTTTAGCGAGGAGAGATTCCAAAGATGCAAGGGTAGGCTTGGCAATCTCACCCACACTGGTGCTGAGGTTATCACTGCTGTAGAGGGATCGAATGATGGGTTCCATGGCTTCATGAATAGGCCTGATTTTTCCCAAAACCAAGGGCCGGAATCTAGAATACATTGTCTGCTTTCAGGATTTTCAAAATCTACTATAAAGAAACCTCTAGCACAGGGGTAGATATTAATTTCATCAGAAATTATAGGCTTCCATACCTCCGAGATCCAATTGTGGAGTGCTATCAATCGCGGCCAAAAACCATTGAACCGGCCAATTAGGGCACTTTCGGAGAACTTCAAAGCTTCATTGAGTGAGTCCTGGACCACTTGGATAGTGGGAGCTGGGGCTTCACTCACGATATGGGCAGGAGATTGCCCTCCAGAGACGGATGAGCCACCAGTTATTTTTGCAAAGGTCGGAGCCATATTTTACGCAGATCTGCACCAGATCTACGTGGTCCTCCGAAGAGATCTGCGTCGTCCACCGAAGAGATCGGAAAACAAAATCTCGCAAGAGATCTGCGAGACTGCCTACGGAAGAGATCTGCTTAAGTGGGTGTTAGGATCAACTAATAACGCACCGTTTAACTATCGTCTATCATAGTGGTCGCACGCTGTGCATAAAGATCCGTTCTGAGCCGTGCTATTCGCCCTGGTGCCGTCAACGTTGCCTGCGGGTTTATCTCAGATCTGCGAGCCACCGAAGAGATCGAAGAGATCTCAGATCTGCGAGCTATTGCGGAATGTAACCACCGAAGAGATCTGCGAGCTATTGCGAGCCACCGAAGAGATCTCAGATCTGCGAGCTATTGCGAGCCACCGAAGAGATCGAAGAAATCTCAGATCTCTTCCGTAGAAATGTATACATTTGGCAAGAACAGGAAATATGGATTTTATCTTCCATTTGTGTATCATCTCGCATTTTGTGCAGAAATGAGTTTAAAAGTTATGTATCAACGCCAGTGTTTTTGTTTAAATGTTGGAATGATAGAATGTAATATGATTGAAAGAAATTGGGAGATAGTGGTTTCAAATTACGATTTAGCATACACTTTTTATCTGTATTGGATCTTAACTGGAGGTGGTTTGCAGATATTGGGTATATGTTCCATATATCTTGAATTTGTTTAAGCCTTTCTTGTTTTCATCTACAGGATTGTGAGAGAACTATCCCTAATATGTTTGTGTCATGGTCAATCTGGTCCCTGAAGTGTCTATGGCCTGGCCCACGCTACACATCTGGATTCAAACATGCCGCATATATTACGGCTCGGAAGCATTTGGACAAAGCTCAGGCATCAGCAAGGCATGAATCTAAATTATCCTCTGCAAACCATGAGATGGCAAAAGGGGTTATACTGAGTCCGGCAACACAGAAGAAAGTCATTCAAGCTTGGATTGATCATGACCTGGCTCAGTATGCAAATGTAGTGCTTGTAAATTTTTCCTGTATCATCACTCTCATTGTTGTAATAGTCACAAGCTTATATATTAGAAAAAGGCGTCGATCTGATATGTCAAGTCAAAATACTAGTAAGTGGCATTCAGATGGCAGCCGTTTCAACTGGAAGCAGACAGGTTATGAGGGCTATTCAGGGGCATCAAGACTACATAACCGTGATCATTTCTAATGCCCTTCTCTTTTCAGAGGTCTGTGTATGTCTGCTGTTTATTCTGAGTTCCAAGTTGCAAATTACAGACTCTAGTCTGCAATTTCCTCTACATCTGGCTCACTCATGTTTTCTTTATGTCAAAGAGGATTGCAAACAAAATCAAATCCTCATCAGCAGAGGAAGATTCTTCGAGTTCTGGTGAAATGGGATGATTGTATTTCTATTCATGACCAAAGAAAGGTCAATGGGACTCGAGGGTTTGGTTGGTACCAATTGCCAAATTATTTGCGTGAGTTTTTCATTGAAGACCACCCAACCCTCTTTGTTCGCATGGCCCGAAATCCATTACCATTTGGTCAATACTTCGTTGAGAATCAAAATGCACAATCGGTGCCCAAAAAAGAGGGGTTTGGGATCCACTTATCGTTTGTAAACTTTGAGGGATCCATACAGCTGATGATTTTTCCAGTCATTTAGCTGCTAATTCTGGTGATCAAAGCATCATTAGCATAAGCGTGTTCACTTATACCTGTCTGAAAGATGGCTAATTTTTGTTTCAGAGGAGATACTGATTAAGGCTTCTCATTGGCTTTATTTTAGTAGCTTCCTTGCGGCTCAGATAATGAAGTTACCGTGCCCAGCGAAGACGTTGAAACTTTGAAGGCATACGGTCAAATTGGACTTTTGCATACATGGGCATATCTTATGGTATATGTTACTGTTGACTTTAGGATTACATGCACCAGGAAAAATTGCAGGCATAAGAGAGAATCTTAGATGACCGTTCTTCTTTAAAGATTGTTCTTTTTTTTTCTAAGTTCAATTTGGATGTTTGCAACAACTCATTTATTCATGGGTCAAATTGTTGTAGATCTGGTGGTATTGATGAAATTTGTATTTGTGAAATAACATATATGTTAAAACAGTGAATTTGGTTACGAATGTTTTGATGTTTCCTGGGTCTACAGTTTTTCCAGCTTTATGCTTATGAAAACTCTATTAATATTTTCCATGTTTTGTTATTTTCCAAGCCCGACAATGATTCTTAAAAGATGCCAGATTCAATTCTCAGAGAAGAAATGATTGGCATTTTTGCATTCCCCGTATTCTTCCACAAAACCAAAATGTCGCAATACACGCACAATTTTAGTTGCAATGGGGTTCATATAAAAAACGACACATAAGCAGAAAGCCCCCTGTTTTTCTGTACTGTCATGCGATTGCCTCGGAAAAGTAGTCCCATAAAAGGTTATAATGCTTATTAACCATGCCTAGCTTGACCTGAAATAGTATTCTAATATTGTTAGATGCGTTAGTGAAGTTAAATGTGACTGAATATTCAAATGAAAATGAGTAAAATTCACACGATTTATGATATTGTTTGAAAGTAACCTAATATCCATCAAGTTTCCAACGGAATATGATAACAACTCTATTCAATTTCATTAGAAAATATTAAGAAAATTGTCTTAAGCTTCATAGGCATATATCACCACGACTGTAATTGTTGCAATAAAGTTCACAAGTAGTGAGAACTAAGAAAAGTAAGAGATCAAAGTGATTCTGAAAATAAGTAGAAAGTGTAATAACATTACAATATATTTGAGAAAAATAAGAGATTGAAGTAACAAAATTATACTCTGATGTAGTGAATATTTAGCACATAAAATATGATTTAAATCCGTGGGTATTTTTTGCCCATTAATCTGAATATAAGAAATTGAAGTGGTTGATATTGAGCTGCTTATCACTTTGCTTTCATAGCATTTTATCTTAATCTATTGTGGCATATCAGTAATGTTTAGTAATTATATATAAATCTTTGAAAGAGAATATATTGTGGCTTACCAGTAATGTTTAGTTATCATATATAATTCTTTGAAAGAGAATATTTTGAAATTGATGACATTGATTTATTTTTCTAAACTCTAAGAATGTGGCGTGGGAATGGTATCAAGAAAATAATTAGGAAAATATATAATTGTTACTTTGGGTTTCCGTTATAGTGTAGTTATAAGTTAAAATAAATAAATATGCTATATATTTTAATATTTTATACTAGTAATATCTATTATAAGTTGAAGTTTGTAGAATATGATGAGATGTTGGTTCAAACCTATTTGGATGAATATCATGGCACCTTATTTATAGATGTATTGTGTGTTGAATTTCAATGTTTTGTCCCCTAATAACCAAGCACACGATGCTCGTGGAGATTTCAACATTGTTAATGGGTGGTAAAAAGGCTAAACCATCAGTATGTGAGTTCCAATCACCTCACTCCAATGTGATCAAGAGAGCTGAACTTATGACATTCCCAAATTGGAGAAGAGATCTCAACTTTAGTTGATGATTGCTTGACTTATCCCTCAAAGCTATGAAGAATTTCAAGAAATGTCCCTTTAGATAATATCTGGTGTTGTTTGTGCAATTGGGCATGCCAATTGTTAGATGTAATGGTTATAATTAAAACTTAGATGTATTCGTTAAAATATACACACATAATAAAGTCTCTATAAAAATGATGCAATAATGAGCTAATTAATGTTCTCAATCAAAGATGAGGTATGAGTTGCATAAATACTCTCTTTCCTAAGAACATCACTCAATTATCAATATGTTCTCTCTTATTCTATGTGTATTCTTGTCCATGCTTGTGCTATGGGATTTCTTAGTACGAGGGTGATAATTATTTCCAATGATTAGTTGGGTAATTGATCAACTCTGCAAGATTTAATGCGAATAAATGCGACAAAAGAAGAAAGAAATATATATAGATACTTCAATATGAATTTTGAAAGGGGTTTTCTCCACACAACATTATCTTCTCTTTTAGTAAACATCCAATTGATAAATACCTTTATTCTTTCTTTGTAAACCCTAATCTAGAAATCAACATTAATAACTTGTATAATTCAATCTGTGAAATGTGTAAAATAATAATAAGTTCAAATGTAATTATAAATATCAAAGTAGTAAGTATAAAATTGATTACATACCGTAATCTAAGGGAAAGCATAAAGTATACCGTAATCTAAGGGAAAGCATAAAGTATGTAAAATGGAAGTTAAAACATAGATTTCCCATGCACATTGATAACTTCCACACTCAAGCTTGGGTTCATTCTTGATAATGCCTCTTCAACTTTAGTCTCCATCAAATATTCAAATTTCCATGCCAAATGGAAATGACAAAGGGGCTATAAACTACCCTAGTAATTTTAGGTAAATCAATAACAATGAAGAGAAAGGTGACTCTTTGTACAATGACTTGTAAATCATAAATGCTTGTAAGGGCTTTTAGACTACAAAATTTCTATTGTTCTTGAGCAAGCTTTTCCCCCATAAAACCATGTATGGAATACAAGGAAATGGTAGTTATAAGTGGGTTGTGGCTTCATATATTTCAAATAGTTGACCAAAATATGTGTCATCTACTTAGGGTTCCATATTCTATGGAATTTTTATATTTTTATACATTTTCCAAGGTGATTTCATGTTGCAAACTAGCAAAGTGCATGTTGGCTACATCTTTTCACATCTTGCATTAAATAGGGTTATGATTATATCACATCTTTCTTCAAGGAAAGGGATAATCAACTGGAGAGTTCCAGGTATGTAAACTTTGATAAATAAAAACAAGAAGACTTTGCTTAAATGTTTGACATAGGGTGCAACCAAATAAAAAGAGTTATGTAGACAAATGAATTTGGCTAAATCCGTAATATGGTATAAAGGTGACAAAATTGAATTGAACTTGGAACCTGGTAAGGCTTGCATTTTGTCATAATGGTTGTTGTATTCTACTTGGTAGTCATAAGAAATAGTTTAAAATGTTTAGAATAGTCAAATAATTTCAGTTTGCCTTTATTTTCTTCCATTTTTTTCAAAATTGCTCTATTTTGACCACAATGTATTATGTATATGGTGGTGAGCTATTGTGGGTTGTCTGCTTGTCTCCTATGTTGTGTTGATTAACCATAGTATGATTGGATTGCTTTTGAGAAATATGTGTATCCCGCATAATGGTTCTATAGGGTCTTAATTCAGGAAAAAAAAAAAAAATAAAAAAATTAATTAATTATTAATTAATAAAATAATAATAATAATAATAATAATAATAATATATATATATAATATATTATATAATATATATATAATATATATATATATATATATATATATATATATATTATATATATATATATATAATATATATCTTGGCATTTCCTAAGTACATTGTATGGTTCAAATTTCATCTTTTCATAGTTTTTAGGTTCTTATGTGAAAAAAAAAATGAAAAGATCAAAAAGTATTTGATTAATATATGAGTCGATTGGTAGTTTGATGCCTATAAGTTCTAATTAAAGTATTTTTTTTTTAAAATAACCAAATCAAGTTGTTTGCATAGACATGTTTTCGGGAATAAAAATGATCTCTTACATTGGTTATTGAAATTTATAGTTTTGTGGGAAAAGTTGCATTTTTTATATGGAAAAGAGGTGCTCAATTTCCATGCTCAACAGATAAAATGCAAAATTGTGAATAAGAAAAGCTTGGTTGAAAATATTTATATTCATCCAAAAGGCTTTGTAAGCTTTTGAAAGCTTTTGATTTTAACTTCAATTTAAAACAAAATTTCCATGTACAATTTTACATTTGTGCAATCATCTTTATCATTGCCATTACCCATTAAGTAAAGAGCAACTAAAGTTAGCACATAATATAAAACAATATAAACCCTCCTTTTACAAGAAGACCAACATTGATGTAGGTGTTAAGCCTTTAGGACTAGGAATGGTGAGTCCTCAAGTGATTCATGGTTGAAACTCAAGAAGTTTTCTTAGTGACTGGTTTAGTCCTATTTCAAGGTGCAATTCTAAGGAAATGCCTTAAAGTGTACAACTAGAGGTGGAAGTTGGTTGATGTGTGTTTGTCCTCCACCTCTCACATTTTGACCTCAATAAAGCCAAGTACATGCCTCACAACTAGCCTGATAGTGGTGATCAACTAGGCCCTATTAATTAGCTAGTGCTTTCGATGTCAAGGAACTTACAAGGACATAGGAATTGTGTTACTCTTGATCACATTTCTTGGTTACTAAACCTTGGCTATTGACTTTAGGGTACCACATAGGTACTCTAGTTGTGGACTTCCAAAAGAGTGTCCTAAGAATAGTGATTGGCCTCCTTTCTATTCCCCTTCAATTTCAATGCCTTGGGTAGTTAGATTGCAATGAAGTTGCAACTTTGTCTCTTACCTTCACCCAAGTTAGTCTCTTATTGGATTTCACCACTGTTGACAAAAGGTTGTTTGGAAGGGGCCCAATGCTTACTTGAAAGATTGCTTGTTTACACTTTAATAGATCATTTTAAGGTGTGTGCTATTTTATTTTATCACCTTTTCGTTTGAATCAAGGAGTTCCTTCTCAATTCATCATTTGAATCAATAGACACACTAATTTGAATAGTCTGTTTGAAGGTGGTGTACATTTAACTGAATTCTCATCTTAATCAAGTTAATTTGAAACCACCTATTAATTTAAGAGGGAGACTTGGAGTTCAACATAAATTTGAACCCTCCCATTAGAGAGAATGACATCGAGGTAAATTGTGCTTTGGACCCTTCCATTGTATAAGAAGACATTGAAGTGAATGGTAATATCGAAACCTCCCCTTATAGTAGTTAATTTCAATCCCCCCTTAAGGTAACAGGAGGATTAAACTTGAGAACTGAAATTTGGCACAAAAGAGTAATTAAGGCCAATGCAACCAAACTAATGCCAAGGGAAAAAACAAGAATTAATGTTTAAATAATTACAATAATATTCAAAACTAAGGACGTGAGGTAATGACCCTAATAATAACAATAACAATAATGATGAATGCAATAAGAATAATCAAAATAAAAAAAGAGTGAAAATTATCCTTTCCTTGTAATATTCGTTGTCAACACCATCTTATGCATTAATCCCCTTCTATTCTATAAGTATAGAGCTTATTATCCCGAAGTGTTTTCCTAGTAGCCACTGCTCATTATACTTCAAAACACCTTTCCATTTGCAACAATTGTTGGTTGTAAACAACACTCAATACCCATAGCAACATAGCAATTTGATAACCCTCCCTAAGGGGACAATCCATAATGCAAGGATATTTATGTGTTATTATGGCATTAATAACCCTATGTGTATCCATAATTACAAGGTACTGAATTTTGTATTTCAAAAAAGGAAGCTTCCTTTTGGAATTGAATGGATCATTACATATCACAAAACCTTCAACAAAAATAATGTCTTTCCCTCCTAAAGATGTCTTTCATATGCACAACCTACATATTAGGACTATAGTTCACAATTACAAACATTGAAGATTTAGCCTAGTTGTAGTGCATCTTGACTAAATTTAGATCCTCTAAAATGATTCTTCATGGAAGATGGCATTATTAAATGTGATCAATGGAATTGATCCTTCTTACACCTTACTAATTTTAGATTCAAGTGAATAGTAGAAACATCATTATCTACAAGTGTCTTGCAGATGTGGGACCCTCTACCTATATCATGTACCTTTTAATGTGGAGAGCGGTGGGCTCTTTGGAGCTAGTTCCTATAGATGCCATTTTAAAAGGCTTTGACAAATGGCCTTTCAAACTCCAAGGAGTAATGTCTAAGTTCCTAATTCAATTGGACAATGAGACTATCGCCATTGAAGTGGAGGTGGTTGACAAGCCAAATGATTATAATATTTGATTAGGGAAATGTTGGATGCATGTGATGAAATGATCTCTTTAGCCTTTCTAATCTTGAAATACCCCCATGAGGGAAATATCATTACTATGAATTAGCTTATGTATGTTCAACAAACTCCAATAAGAAAACCGAGGACAAATATTTAGTACATTAACAAATAGGCTTCCTAATTTGAGAGTGAAGGCATGGGGATATTTATGGACTCATAAATGGAGTCTTTTTCACTTCCTCAACCCATGGAGTATGCAGATTTCATACCAATGTATGTGATCTTGTCAATGACTAATAAGTTTGTTACATTTTTCTACACATCAAGGTTTGAAGTGTGCCAAACAAAGGTACATTTGTTCCCCTTTTAGTGATCTTACTTCAAAGAAGTCCAATAACTTATGTGAGAGACTTCATATTGGGATTTTGATATTGGATACTTGGGTTCTTTCTACCTTTGTCTAGGATATAAGATTTTTATGAAGCTATTCAAAGTGTGACCTAAAACCATAATCAAGGCATTCACCATAAGGAAGATCATGACCAGTTTACATATTTCATCTAGGAATTTAATTTAGTTGATTCTAATAAAATTTTGGAGATGGTATTTCCCTTTAACAAATAAACTCTCAAGGCTATGACCAGTTTGGATTATCCATGTCACGATATTCAACATCATTCATATTATATTCCTAAACTAGACTAATTTGAGATTGAAGCTAAGGATTTTTTTTTTCTTTTCTCTTAGAGAGATCAACTAGTATAAATGTCCCATCCCAACATATGATGTGTATGAGGAAGGGAATTTAGATAAATTAAGAAAACCATTCCAAGTAACAACTCTTGAAACCCTGATGTTATGGAAATTGTTCTTATTGGGGCTAACTATTCTCACAAAGAGATTCTTGCTTATATAGCCATGTTCAAAGAATTTCATGACATATTCTTTTACCCTTATAAAGATACTAGGTATTGACCCTCTAATTATTGAACATGAGATTAGGACATATGATAGTGCTAGACATTTCATGAAACAAATATGGTATGATATGATTACAAATGTTAGAGAAATTATATGATTGTTGATTTGGGGTAGCATCGGATGTGCTCTAGCCACGAAATTTGGTGGAGAGGTTGGGGCACATGAGATCTCCAATACCCAGAATGTAATTGGGCAGATTCTAAACATATCAAGAGATATTAAAATAATTGATATTTTCAATGGAGTCCCTAAGTCTAAACTTAGGGAAAATAAAATCTTAATGTGTATTAATATGAATCTGTGTTAGAAGGGTCCAAAAGACATGGATCAAGCCATATCTAATCTTAGTCGTTGATTAGGGACTTAATCTCGGCCATTGATATGTCAACAGGAAAAGTATAAGAGGAGGCTTGAGGGTCACTTGGAGAATACACTAGAGTGATCAATCATTATGTTCTCTAGAGTGGGGTTTGCTAAGAGAGGTAGAATCAGTGATCGGGAGAGCAACTGAGGGGAATTGAGTACAGAGAAATAGAGAAGGAAGAGAGCGTGTTGAGAGAGAAGCGCAACAGCTAAGGAGAGTGACGCAGAGCCAACATGGGCTCACGCAGGGCCACGCAGAGGCAACCAAGTGTTGCACAGAGCACCAGAGGGGCTAGCGTAGCTGACGCAGAGGCTCCCAGAGTTGACACAAGGCCTTGTGTGGCTGACATAGGCCAAGAAAGGTTGACATGGGGCCAACGTGAGACAAAGAAGGGCTGACATAGTCCAAATTGGGCAGACATTGGGGTTGCAGGAGCAGTGTTGTGTTGAAGAGCTGTCGGAAGGACTTTTCGAGGTTTTAGCCAGGAGATTTCTCTCAAACTGTGAGGTATAGCTACTAAGGAAATTATTTGTTGGGTAGGCTAGTTTCGGAACCCAGACTGTACTATGATATTTCTTATATGAAAAATCTCAGATAGCTGCACCGATTTTCCTACATTGGGTTTTTCCGGGGACATTGGTCCAAAAATAATGGTGTCATGTGGTGTGTTTGTTCTTGTTTTTTTTAGTTGCTGATCTGTAATATGTTGAGCATGCACTGGTGTTTATTTTCAGTCTTTACTTTGTAAATAACTTGTTAAAGAAAAAGTAACAAGTAGGTAGGAATAAATCAGAAAAAGTGCATGAAGGGTTTCTAACTAAGTAAACTTAGAAACTTCAACATGGTATCAGAGGGTGATTGCAAATCACAGGAGGCCTAAAAGACATCAACTGAGTGGAGCAATAGCAGCAGAAAACAATTGTCCCTAGGTGACAGAAATTGTTTCTAGCAGCACAGAAGCCAAGGAAGTGTTAAGCAGATCCAGTGAGAGCGACATAGAAGAAGTCGGGAGCTACATAGAGCCTCAGAGAGGCTAGCATTGTTGACACAAAGGGCCATACGGTTGACGCAAGGCATCCCAAGGTTGATGTAGACTCATCTGGGGTGACGTAGAGCCAACGTGACGCAGAGAGGGGTTGACGCAGTTCACAGAGAGGCAATTGTTGGGGTCTAGAAGGCTGCAAGAATATTGCAGAGTGGATCTAGTGAGGTACTGTAGTCAAAATAGTACCTGATAGAGTAGGGCCATAGGAGTTGTTATCGAGGGTTTCTAGCCGAGGAACCTGGATCAGCAGTGCAGTTGCACAAGACGATCAGAGTAGGTGGCATCTCGATAAGGCGCAAAAGGATTTCCAGGAGGGAAATTAGGATTTAGAGGGATTCCAGAAGAGAACTTCCAGATGGGAAGTAGTGACTCAGAGGAGTCGAACAGAGAACTTCTAGGAGGGAAATAGAGGAGTGTCATGACACTACACAAGGTAAGAGACCAGGATAGACTGGACGGAGCATTGAACTTTGCAGTCTGGAAGGCTAGAATCTTATCAGTGCTTGACAGGAATTGTGTTAAGAACTTCACCTTGAAGGTTCTAGCTATCCCAGTTGACCCCAATGATAACGACAAATATGAAGAGGCGATGGCGAGGGCCAAGTGCATTATCCTTCACTGGGTCAAGGATCATGTGGTACCACATATAGGCAAGAAGGAAACAACAGTTGAGATGTGGCAGGATCTTAAGAACCTATACCAGTATACTTATGTACAGAGAAGAATGTTGCTCGAGAACCAGATGAGGTCGTATCAGATGAAGAAGGGTCAATCGATTGAAACCTTCCTTGGAGGACTGAATGAGATTCGAGACTCGTTGACTGCTATAGGAGTGACACTAGATCATGAGCTTATGGTGAGGACAACCCTAAATGTTGTCTCAGAATATTGGGAAGTGTTTTTCCAGAGTATCCTGGGTAGAGGGACTCTCCTACCTTGGGATGAGATGTGGGCAACTCTTCGCTAGGAAGAGATCAGACGATAATCAAAGATAGGTAGCAACAACAAAGGGATCAAGGTCAAGTAGGAGGAGGAGGATGTGGCCCTAACATCTGAGGGAAAGTAGGAGAAGTGGAAGAAGAAATATCTCTCCAAGATCAAGTGCTTCCATTATGGGGAGATGGGTCGTTATGCGACCCAGTGCCCAAGGAAGAAGAGTAAGGGAGAGTCTTCCTAGACTAAGGCAATGCCAGCAAAGGTAGAGAAGGAAGTTTTGACAGACGATGACTGTGCCATGAGTGCACACACGCCACTTGAGCGGAAGTGGGGAGACATCAAGTTGTAGTCAAGAGGACTATAGGGGATGAGGGATAGGATCCTCGAGGTACACAGCCTCTTGGATTAGACCTTGCTATGGGAGCCTTGATGAGGACTAGCAGGACTGGATGGGTGGGTAGAGATGGTTGCGGATGGAGCGGCAGAGAGAGCTACAGTGCAGGAGTCCTGTGATAGCACAGAGCTAGTAGGCTGCAAAAGTGCGAGAGGCACAGGAGTGTTGCACCAGTGCACGAAGGCACAAAGAGGTGTGCAATGGTGCAAGATGTAGGGAGTTGTTGTAGCAGTGCAGAGGTCAAATAGGGAGCACTTGTCAGCGGCAGAGGGAGCTTAAGCATCAGTGGGTTTCTCTAGCCCAACAGGGAGGTTAGTTGGGAGATCAATTACTTACTTCTTAGTAATTGAGTTGTAGTGCAACAGTGGGCAGCACGATGCAACATGATGAGAGGAGGTATAGTGCAGATGCAGTGCAAGGAGAAAGGACCAGCAATAACACATATGTAGAGGGAGCTTTTGTATAGATGCAACAGTGGTAGTGGAAGAACCATGGGCAATGTTACAGGAGGTAGCAGTGTAGAGGATTTTGGGCAAGAAGTCCTAGCATCGACACAGGTACCGATACGGATGATCAAAGTAATACTTAGTGAGGAGTATTGCTAGAGCACAGTCCTCGCTAAGAGGGAGTGTTCGTTTGGGGTAGCATTAGATGTGCTCTAGCCATGAAATTTGGTGGAGAGGTTGGGGCACATGAGATCTCCAATACCTAGAAAGGGTTTGGGAATATTCTAAACAGATCAAGATATATTAAAATAATTAATATTTTTAATGGAGTCCCTAAGTCTAAACTTAGGGAAAATAAAATATTAATGTGCATTAATATGAATCTGTGTTAGAAGGGTCCAAAAGACATGGATCAAACCATATCTAATCTTAGCCATTGATTAGGGACTTAATCTCGGCCGTTGATATGTCAACAGGAAAAGTATAAGAGGAGGCTTGAGGGTCACTTCGAGAATACACTAGAGTGATTAGTCATTCTATTCTCTAGAGCGGGGTTTGCTAAGAGAGGTAGAATCAGTGATCGGGAGAGCATCTGAGGGGCATTGAGTACAGAGAAATAGAGAAGGCAGAGAGTGTGTTGGGAGAGCAGCACAACAGCGAAGGAGAGTGACATAGAGCGAGCAAGGGCTCACGCAGGGCCACGTAGAGTCAGCAAAGTGCTGCACAGAGCACTAGAGGGGCCAGCGTAGCTGACACAAAGGATCTCAAAGCTGATGCAAGGCCTCCTGGGGCTGACACAGGCCAAGAAAGGCTGACGCAGGGCCAGCGTGAGACAAAGAGGGGCTGACTCAATGAGATTGTTCGACTTAAAAATTGTTTTTCTGAGCTTCAAATTTGTCATATTTTCAGGGAAAGAAACACAGAAGCAGACAACCTTTCTAAAAAAAGGCACTGAGCAGGATTTGGGCGCATGGTCAGTAGAAGAAGTGGCGGACGAGGTGGCAAGGCGACTTGCTCCTCCCTTTTTTGCATAACTTGTGAGCTGCCCACAGTTCTCTTTCACTTTCCAGCTTTCTATTTCTTTGTATATACTGTTGCAAAAACTTTTATGTTATTATATAAATTATAATAGGACTCAGTGTTGTTTTCCTCTCATTGGAGGCCTGAGTTCCTGTCTTTTTTTATACTAAACTATCATACAGCCAACACAGTGCCTGCTATCTGGTTTTTTGACATGGTGGTTTGTCCCTCACCCTGTTTCGGCTGTTTTCCTACCAGGAAGCCTGGGGTTGGGGAAACCACAACTTATCTAATTGTCTTAAAGAATGGTTTTGACAAGGTTGTTTGGAGGAATATCTGGAAATCTCCACAAACAGTTGTTTTTGGTTTCTCTGAACTTACACTATAATCTCCCCAATATTTAGATTAATTCTCCCCCTTAGAAAATGATGGTCCCCATAATTCAACCATGCTAAAAAAAGAGGGACCCCATTATATTTAATGTACCATCATGAAAACAATATGCTATGAGTGAATGAAGAGAAGGGTTTTGTGTGGTTAACCCATGATTGTGGGTTTGTGGATGACCAATAACCATCAGTGATTACAATGTGCTAAGTGCAAATAAAGACTAGGGTTTTGTGTGGTTAACTGATAACTGAGTTGGAAATGGAAAGCTTGGATAAGAGTTTTGTATGGTTTACTCATAATCGTGGGTTTGTGGATGGCCCATAACCATGGATTTTTCTTCTTTATTTTTATTTTTGTATTTTTAGCAATGGACCTCTTGCTACAACTTTGTTAATAACTTTATCTAAAAGTGATGAAATCAAATTATTTGAAGACCTGTTTGAGGCACTAAAGAGACCTTTCCATTGATATAGGATTCGGCACTAAAGAGACCTTTCCATTGATATAGGATTCTTACTTTGTAATGAGTTTTGGAGTCATAAAATAATTCCTAAAACTCAAGGTATGTGTGGTCGCATTTCTTCATAGACATATGAATCAATGATATCTCCCAATCTAGGAAATGAAATCAAATTTTGTAAAAAAAAATATTTGAGCTAATGGAAAATCTCTTAAAATGAGCTAGTATACACCCTCTAAAATGATATATAGAGTGTGTGGCACCTACATGAAGTTAGTTGATGATTTTTTCCCCTCATTTAATCCATTCTTATGCTTCTATGTTGTCCATACCACTATGGGAAAGTTAAGAAATTGCTTAAGTGAAGCCACCTAATCTTCTAAATGTTGCATACTTATTTTTTTAAGTAATGGCGTAGTTGTATAAATATTATATAATAGTAAATGTAAGAACACCAAGTATAGAGGGCCACGAAGGATGCTAAGGGTTTGTATAATAACATGGGTTGATGTAGAGGTCATGGAACCTCTATGGGCAGCATGTAAACCCAAAAAAACTGTAAAATGTTGCAACCCAATAAATGTAGTGAATCCATGTAAGACTACTCTTGCAATGAATGAGAATTTGAAGGTAGAAAACCATTCAATGCTTGTGGACTAACTATGATACTTACAATGTATGGCTCAACAAATGGACTCTAGGGGTGCCAAAAGGAGGTTGGAGATTAGGGAAAAAATATCAAACTGAAATGTGCTTTAAACCCTAGTTCCCATAAAGTGGTAACTTGATTTGATACCAATGATTTGAATCTTTAGAGCTAAGATCCAGGAGGCTTGAATGTCGAGATAGAAGAAAAAAAATATAGATCGTCCATGAAACTAATCACAAGAAATTTCATAAAAATACAAGAATGGAATACATCACAAAAATATGGAGAGAGAGAGAGAGAGAGAGAGAGAGAGAGAGAGAAGAACAATTCCATTAAGAAGAACCATAACACACAATGAGGCCAATTTTGGGACCTCTCCTTCTCGACCTTCACTCTCTTCTTATTGCCTTCTTATAACAGTTCTTGTTGATGAAGTCAAATTTAATTAGGTTTTTACTCCACCTATTACATATCCCTTTTACATTAAATATGACTTTATGACTTATACATCTGAAATTAGACTATATGTCCCCCAAGATTCAAATCAAATTCTAAATGGCATAAACTAAAATTCATAATGGCCTTCATGTGTTCTAAATACTATTCTAGTAATGCATTCTTGCCTCAGTTTTGATGATATCTCAAATGGAGATCCTACTTAGTAAATAAAATTGCTCCATGAAATTCATATAATAATTTCTCAATGACAATCATATGAAATTTATCTTTAATGATCTTTTTTTTTAGTTATCTATGATCTAGAAACACACAACATAAACCATCCTTCTATATAACCATCACCACTTGTGAAGAGAAAGCACTTTGGCTAGGTTGAATGATGTAGACCTCTAACATTTCTTGAATTAGACACTCAATATCACTCTTTTGTGCATATGGATACTTGTAAGGCATAATGCTAGGTGGTATACTTCTAGGTTGCAAATGAATAGCATGGTCATGATCCCAAGCAGGTGGAAGACCCTTAAGCATCTCTCCAATTACCTTTAAATGATTGGTTATAACTTTTTGGAGATCCACTAGAGAAAAATATGTAGATGTTTGAACATCTAATGAGCACAATTATGTGAGTACACCATGGCATCCACTTTTTAGTAATTTTGTCATGTTATTGGATTTATCACTTTAGAGGTTTTCACTTGGATACCTCTATGCACAATTTCCTTGCCTTATTAGGAAAATTTCATGAAAGATATTGAAAATTAAGGGCCATTTTCCCTAATGATTGTAACAATTGGACCCCTAATAGAACATTATCACCATCCATTTGGATTGCAATCAAGGGACTATCCAATAAATACTCCCCTATATTTAGCCTAATACAATGGAATTTCTATGAGAAATTTATGATACCACTATCTACAATCATTACTTGAAATTCTATAGTTGTAAATACAAAACAATTGAGAAGTTTTTCCAGCTTGTAATTGAGGAAGTTATGGGTACTACTAGAATCAATCAACATTGTTACCTTTTTCTTTTTGACATATCCTTCTATATTGAATTTTTGTGGAGTACTAATGATGACCAATGCATGACAAGATATTATTGGAGAAATCTCTACTAGCTCTAAATCTTGTGATGGTTCTAATTCTTGACATTTTTCCTCTTCATAGTCTATGTAGAATAATTTCTTCTCATTGCATTTATGCCCCTTACTGTACTTAATGACACAAATGAAACATAGTCCCTTTGTTCTTCTTTCATCCATATGTTGAGGTGTCAACCTTGTCGGTTGAAAAGGGTTAGGAGAGTGAGCGTGAAGTTATCTATAGTTATTAGTGACCACTTTTCTAGTAGCCATGTTTTACTTTCAACTTTCCTTGCCTGAATGAAAGCATAATCTAGGGACTTAGGTTCAAAGAGACACATCTCATGTTGGACATTATTATTTAATGTTCTCATAAATAGATCTAACAAATTCCTCAGAAATGTTCCTTACCCTAAGACTCGACTTTTTGAATTGTTGAATGTGTTCCATAATTGGACCGTTTTGCTAAAGATTTACCAATTGACTAAAGAATTAATTGCACTTAATATTCTCATAATGTGTCATTAATTCCTTCATAAAAATGGACCAAGATACAATAAAATCCATTTTCCTTTTACAAAGCCATTGATACCATAAAATATGATCATGTTCTAAATATATGGATATCATATTTACTTTCTATATGGCTATCATTTGGTGTGGATCAAAGTATTGTGTAAATAAAATGAGGAGACTACCATTCATCTTTTCTTGTCTTGTCCATTCTCTATGTAGATATGGAAGGATTTGTGGACTTCATTTGGTTTTTAGGATTTGTGTTGTAAAGAGATTCTGGATATGAACTTAAAAGAGTGGTTTGTAAGAAGAGAATTGAATCCCTTTAACACAATTCTCTTATCAATCACTTGGGGAATATAGTTGGACCACAACCCTCATTTATTTGAAGATAAACCAATCCCATACTTTCGAATCTATACCCAAATCTTGGCTCTATTATCAATTTACAAATCTAATTAGAGTATTAAAAGTAGAGAAAGGTTGTGGGAGCACTTTTGGTGGATAAGATTAATATGTTTTGAGTTTCTTTGATGGGGCTTGTTAAATGATAAGGTAGATATGTAGTTTTGGTTTTGTTCTATTTCTATCATATTCACATTTCTTCATTGGAAAGGTTAATTTAAGAAAGTGAACAAATAATGTTGGGGAATTCAACGCCTAACTTTTTCTTATGAAATCCACATTTAACAAAGGGATTGTCATATGAGCTAGCTTGGGTGCAAAGTGTGCAAAGGGTCCATCTAATAGTAGCAACATCTGATCACTCCCTATGCAGAGTTAAAACATGTTGGACTCTATGTTTGATGATGGTTCATATGGGACGTGTTCAATCATTGCATATCAATGACCCTTTAGTTGTGTGATTTCCTTCAACTTAGCTTACAATTTAATGTTTGCTACACCACACAATTTGTATAAGGCATAACATCTCCTCTCTCTCTAGTTTGACTATTAATAGTCTTCTTTTCTTCTCTATGCCTAGCTCCAATCTCTACTCACTCTACCCTGTCAACTTGTTGTCCTCCCCTTATATCAATAGTCTTGATGAAAACCAAGAAGGGATGGGATAGGGCTGCAGGAAAACAATTGGAGAACACAAAATTCTTAGATCTAGCAGGGCCAGAATTCTTTCATGTCAAGCTAGACTAACTATTTGCTAGAATGGATGCCATTTTGGAAATTTTGCTAACTGAGAGAATTGGTATATTGTGGATGCATGTAAATGAAATTTGGTACGGGAGATTTGACAGGTCAGGGTTTTTTGAAGCAAACTAAGTAGAATCAACTGTCAAAATTCTTATTGTAAATTATTGTCCCAAGAGCACAAAAATTGCTAGTATAAATATTTACAGATATTATTAAAAAAATAAAAACAAAGGGATTGTCAAGCTCGAGAATTTTTCGGATTCATCTCTCACTAGAAATTGGAAGTACCATCAACTTTAGATCCACAATATGAGTTTATCCCCTTTGGCTAAGTATTAGAAAGAGATGTCAAGACAATTTTAAAAGGTATCTTTTAAACATGTCTACAAGGGCACAATATTCAAATGGATACCCTTTGTAAAGATGGTTTACAATTGATTGAAATCACATCATTGAAGATGTATACTAGAAAGGGTTGCTAGTCTCATCTAGATTCACTAATGCTTTTTAGATTTATTTTTTATTCTCCTTTATGTGCAATGGTTTTAATGTAATATTTTGAGAAAAAATTATTTAGTTTGTTAAAAAGTGTTTTGATGAAATACCATATAAATCTTATAAATCTTTTAAATATGTCAAAAATAGAATTAACATTTTCATAAATAATATATAAAATACTACCAACTTTAGCGCGTATATATATATATATATATATATATACAACTTTACCAATATATATATAAAATTTGAAATAGAAAAACTTAATTATAATTTTTTTGAATATAAAATAAAAATAATATTTTTATTATTTTAAAAATATGGGATTTGTTTTAAGCAAGTTATTTTAGATGATTCACATATCATGTCTTAGTTTAAGTGATTCATGTGTCAAAGATATATAGGAAACCTCAAAATATACCGAAGTTTAATTTAAGTGGTTCACATGTAATGTTTAAGAGTTTCATGTCCACTCAACTAAACATTTTGAGATTTCAATTTATTCGAGACTCTTGGCAGTATTGTTTTGATTTATGGATTGAGTTAAGAGCATTTGCAATCTGAAAAATTACTGATTTATACTTTATGAAAGCAGAGTATTTGTTAGTAATTTTGTGATTGCATTGAATAAAGAATTGACATCAAACCAGGAAAATTTTGACAATTCAAACAAAATTCATATTATAGTTTTGTAAATATTTAAATTATTTAAATTTAAAATGTACTGTTAAGTAATTCACATTAATTATCATAAAATTAATAATAATGAATTATCTGTTAAATAAAAGAGAATCTTTTTCCATCTATTTCGAAAATAAACCAATTGATGATAAAACTAAACAATTCGTTTTCTCTAAAATGATATTACAGCAACTTGCACCTTTTGAAGCCAAACTAGATTTGACAGAGCTTTGTCTCACAACAAACAAAACTCAGAAGTCTTCATAACTTACAGTCATTTTCCAAATATCCAATTTCCTTGCATTTTGGTTTACTCTTAGGCCTTCTTCATGTCAGATTACTGTCAATGAAAGCTGGTACTCTTGTTGAATAAAACTGCTGCCTGTGCCTTTCCCTGACTATTTTTCTTCAGGAGGAATTGAACTCTCTTACACATACATATATGGATCCATAACTAAAAGAGCAAACCAGGATCTCCAGTGAGGTACCCATTATTTTTGTTAGTGTCTAAATGAATCCAGATCCATGTGTTAGAGGACTGTTATTGCCTCTGAAAAACTGTTCAAGTCTTTTCTTCTACCTTTATGAAATCAAGCAGTAACTATGGCCAGAGTGACAGATCTTCATTCAGCATCCACGTTAAAAAATCTATGGAAGATTACTGCTATCCAAGTCATGAATTTTTTCCCTTCCACCGGAAGGACAACGAGAATCCCCTGTAGAATTTATGCATTTGGAGGGAGCAGAAGGAGTTGCAGGAGTTGCAGACCCTCTAACCATCATTGAATTCCATAAACCATCAATCAACACTGCTCCCCGTGGCTTCCTTGGAATTCCAGTGTTACTATCAATCTGATCTGCAGTTGTTGAAGCCAAGCTGCCATGGCCACAACATTGAAGCAACACCAAAGCCAACACCCCAAACATGAGAAACACTGATCCTCTAAATCTCAACATCATCACCACATATCAGACCTGGTTGCAGCTCCCATAACATGCATAAAAGTTACTATATGATGATCATTCTACAGAGGAAATTGCAATTGCAGGCACAAAGTTGATATAATTATCTATAAATAAACTCCAACCAGCTCAGACATAAGGAACAAAAAGACAAATGGACATAATGTGGGCATAAAGCAGCCCAGTCAAAAATATACAACTCATGTTGATGTTGGGATTAAAGGAGGAAGGTATTCCTTTAGGATAGCACAGACTGGTTGGAATAGTTGGCTGGCTTTCTCTCTATATATGAAGGAATACTGTAACAGAACAACTGTTCAGAGACAGGGTCAGCTTTCAAAACCTATGCTGTGTTCCCTGCAGAGGAAAAAGAGGTGCAGAATCTCTGCCTTATAACCTGAGTATTGTCGTTCTAACTGATGCTTGTTTGTTTTTTTTTAATAAGAGCCCTATTTTCATGGTGAGGAGAATGAGAACCTTGGTGATCATTAATGGCAGACAAGGACATTCTTGAGATACCCAAGTCAGCGTGCACTATTTTAGTAGTCACATGGGCAGGAGAATAATAACAATTTCTTCGAGCCCATAAACTCAAAGCAGGCAAACCTATATTAATACTACCTCTCATTGTAAATTTCTTTAGTTTTTAAGTTGGCTAGTACTTGAACTTGTATGGAGATGCAGAATTTCAGTTTCGTTTATTCATTTTCTCGGAAATGGTGGGTTATGTGCCTGGTGGGTTATCATTATGGGTTTAATGGTGGGACCAGTAGGTACTTGTATTACAGTGAAAGGGCTGGAGAAACAGGCCATTGAAATAAAATAGGAAACAAGTTGCCATTCCACTTTTCAAATGTGAAAAGCTCTTGACCATTCTGAGGGTGAAAAGTTTCTGACTGTATTTTATCTTCCAGGGGTAAGAAACATCTATCGTACTGACATGTCCAAAAAAATCACCTTTATATGTAATAATTACATATAAATTAATCATACAGTCACATAAGCTAACAAATAAATAAATAAATAAACAGAACTCATAAAATCAACCAAATTAACGTCGTAAACCATACACTTCAGAATTCAAATTCCTAATTAATCAAATCAACCAAATAAATAAATAAATTGGGTGACAACGAGAGTTTTATATAAAATCCAAATCCAAGGAATATAACGTAGAGAAAGGACATAGAATAGAGACAGAGGAAATATGACATCTTCGAAAGAATATTTAAAAGAGAGAAAACCGATGGGGACAAATCAAGAAGTTTCCCCGGTCCAGCTGAGGAGAGCAAACGACATCTTCGAAAGAATATTTAAAAGAGAGAAAACCGATGGGGACAAATCAAGAAGTTTCCCCGGTCCAGCTGAGGAGAGCAAACTTTAATCAGAAGTGAGAAGAATCCTCAAGAACCCGTGACGGTCCAGTCTGTCGTACCCCACGTTGTGAAGGAGCCCATCACTACTCTAGAGAAAATATATAAAAAAGAGAGAAAATACGCAACCGATTACAAATGAAATCCAGAAGTTTTATAGATCCACAGCTGGTCAAGGGAGATCATCCAAATTATTCTTAAAATTTTATAATATTTTATTTTAAATGAAGAAATTGTTTCGGAATTTTTTTTAAAGTTTGGGAAAGTTATACAGATATGTTGGCAGTTAGTTTTTAGAATAATTTATTTAGTGAAAAATTTGTGGAGAAACTTAGAGCATTTATTTTGAAATTTTACAAAAAAAACAATACATCAAAATAGATAAAAAAAACAATTTATCCCATAAACTATCTTTTTACTATCTTTATTTCTTCTTTCTAATTAGATCATAAAATTTAGACCTAAAAATTTGTAAAAACCATACTTCCAATTTGATTTTTAGCTTGATTATAACTTTAAAATTAAATAATAATAATAGTAAAACATATATTATACTTCTAAAATACTTTACTTAAAAATAATAGTTCTATGTTATTTATCTACTTCAATGGTACAAACACCCCTCATATTATATTTGAACAATGGTGCCTTCATTATTTTATGAAGTGTGAGAAAATGCAGCTCACTGTGTTGTCTTTGTCCTTGTCCTTGAGCTACAACTTTGACTTTATGAATTCTTCACGTTTAGGTGGAAGAGAAGAATAGTTTCTACTTTTGTGCTTGTGCTTGAATTGATAACAGAGAGTGTTTAGTGTTTCTTTTTCTTTTTCTTTTAAGTGGAAAACATAAATAGATGGTGATGGGGTGTACTCTCAAGTCATTCTATGATGTGAAGATTATATGTTCGAAATTCTATGGGCAAAAATTTAGTCATGTTAAGGGTTGGTGCTACCTAGGTAGGGTAGGATCCTTGGGCCATTTTGACTGCTTAGATGCTTCTAGGTAGTAGTTTCTCAAGCCATAGGTCAATTCTGATGTAATCCCTAATAAACTCAGACCACTTACAAACAAAAAAAAAAAAGTGGGAAAACCTATCATAACTTAATTGTGAAACAGTGGAGACAACTATCAATGGCAAACATTCGTTGATGTGATAAAAATTCCAACTAAATTTTGACAAAATTAACTGAACTTTTATTTGAAAAGATATCAAAAACATCAAAATAATGGATTACACTAAACTCACTCATTTATCCATGCAATTTTGCATAACTACTACTCTCATTTTACCTTCTTTTTTCTTCATTATGACTAATATATCACCCCAATCACCACTAGTGACTCCTAATTAGGGAGTGCCTTAGCAGAGAGCGCGATCACTATCTATCACTATCTATCCAAGACCCTGTTGGATCACTCTCTTCTTACACTTTTATTTACTAGGCAAATATTAATTAATTGTTGATAAAATAATTATTTTTTTTTTCTTTTTTCCTGGGCTAATCTCTTACTCTCTCTTGACATAGAGGATAAATAGACTAGATTCATACTTTTGTGAATATGAGAATTTAAACCTCAAAACTTCATTTTTATAGTGATCACGAATTAAACTACCCAAAAATTATTGGTAAAAAACAATTAAATAAAAAAAAAAAAAAATAAAAATTAGAATAATAATAATATTTATTATTTAAAAAACTTTAATATAATTTATTTAAATTTATTTTTGAATAATTTAATATTTAAATAATTAATTAATTTAATTAATATAACATTAATATTATTTAATCAAAATTTTCAAAATTAAAGCAACTTTTAAGCTCATGAGTAACTCCATTTCCCTTGTTAGAACCTTATTATATTTATTTTTATTTATATTGACATTTTAAAATATGGTTGTATTTTCTATCGATGAGATGTCCAGAGCTATTTCTCCAACTTTATTATATTGATCGATTTAATTTTTCTAAAATTCAATGGTATAAATTTTAAAAATATTTAACTTTTTAAGGTGCATTTATGAGATATAATTTAATATATTATATATTATATTATTATAGGTAAGTATATATATAAAATAATAATAATTCAAAATTTTACTATTAACCACTCCATGAAGAATAAATATACACACCCTTTGTATTCAAACAATATGTTATTTCAAATTACATAATGGCTATGTTAGAGTTATATTGTATTTAAATCTTGCCATTTTATGCAGTAGATAAAAAAAGTTGTTGAGTTATTTTAGAATTACGTTATTAGTAAACTATATTTTATTGAAATTGAGTGTGTTTTGGATTTAAGAGTTTTTTTTGGAAAAGTTATCCCCAGGATATCTTGTTGTTGATAGTTTGTTGGTTAGTTATTTTATTCGTTCAAAATTGTCTTATTTTTACCCCTTAACACATTTTCATTTCATGGATTAGTGTACTAAGTGTATTGCCCATTTCTAATTCATATTATTTAGTATTAGATTTTGATTACTGTTGATCTAAGGTGTTAAGGTGTTAGGATAAGATTTTGTAATGTATTAGATTTTGATTACCGTTCATCTAAGGTGTTAGGGATAAGATTTTAGATTTTGTAATGTATTAGATTTTGATTACCGTTGATCTAAGGTGTTAGGGATAAGATTTTTTAATTTTATAATTTTTGAGTGGGAATTTATATAAAAAGAGATACTGTTGTAAGGAAATGATGAGAACACATACATTAAAATGAAGAAGTTTAATGGTACTAGTTTTGAGTTGTGAAAGTTTAAAATGGAGGATCTTTTCATAAATCGAAATCTATGGTTGCAATATCTAGGAAAAAATCCATTGATGTGAAAGATGAAGAGTGAGTGGTGTTAGAGAGAAATATAAGAAGCCTTATCAAGCTTTGTTTGGTTGATTTGGCATTAAATAATGTTTTTGAAGAAAAGAGAAGAAAACTCTCTAGAAGAAATTCAAGGATTTTGGAACAAACTAAATCTTTGGTTAATAATTTTTTTCTATGGAAAAACTTGTTCTTCCTAGAGAATAGGTGATGGTTCCAGCCAAGCACATGAATGCATTTAATATTTTTATGACTAAATTGATCTCAACTGGAGTGAAGGTAGATGAGGAGGAACATCGTATGAACATTTTGTATTGTTTACCAAATTCATGGGACAAACTAGTCATGGTCATTGGAAGCACTGTAAATATGTTGGTGCTTGACGAGGTCATGATTTCTTTACTTAGAGGATGTGAGTTAGAAAACACCTAAATCCACAAATGAAGCATTGGCTACTTGTGAAAGATTGAAGGAGAAAGACAAAAACAGAGAAAAGGGCATACCCAAATCATGTCGGCGACAAAAATATCTCATAAAATCAAAGGAAAAATGTTGGAAATGTGATATGGGTACGAGTTGGACAAGGGATTATAAGGAAGAGAAGAAAACAAAGACAAAGAAGAATGATTATGAAGATGAATCTAAAAAATATTAACAAGATGATGGTGGAGATGTATTTATTGCATCTTTGGCAGCATATGCAAGCTAGTGTCCATGGTTTATAGAAATTGAAGTCTCTTTTCGTATGACTTCCTATTGGCACTAGTTTTTAGTATACGAGCAACATGGTGGTGGGATGGTATACCTTGGTAATGACTCTCCTCTAAGCATATTTTATCATGTTAGAGTCTTCATAAGATTCCCCAATTGCAGGGTAAAGTAGATCAATGGATTTGTGTACATTATGAGTATCCATGTTGTTTTCTCTAACATAGGGTGTAATATGGTATAAGGAGATTTATTTATTTTATTTATTTATTTTATATCTTGATGTGTGAACTATTAAGTGTAATAGTTCTTTTATTTTTCCAATGGAAAGATCTGCAAAATCTACACCTTCAAAATCAGTGACTCATAAACAAGCTCTTGCTTTAGAAAGCAATTTATTTGTAGAGAATATAATATTATGGCACCAAACACTAGAACATATAGGTGAGAAGGGCGTACGAACCTTGAAAAACAAAAATATTGTTGATGGATTTGGATTGACTGATGTGCTCCTGAATTTTGATTTTTGTGAGCACTACATAATGGAAATAAACATTGTTTTCAATTTTATCCTAGAGCTAACAAATTGTTCAATTAAGGTTGTTAGCCTTAATTCATTTTGATGTATTTAGTCTAGTTAAATTTCCTTTGATTTCTTTATATTGTGTTTTATTTCATTGATAATTATTCTAGAAGGACATGAATCTATTTTCCTTAGAACTAAATATGAGGTTTTTATTTGGTTTAAGGAACTTAAAGCTCTCTTGAAAAACCTTACCAAGAGGAATATTAAGGTGTTGAGGGCTAATAATGGTGATCATATTCTTTTTGTAGAGTTTGATAAGTTTTATAAGGAGAATGACATTGAAAGACATAACGAATATATATATTCCCCTCAACAAAACTACATATTCCCCTTAGCAAAATGGAGTTATAGGACAATATAATACAATGTTGATGGAGAAGGATAGGAGTATGCTTAGTGGAGTGACTTAGAGAAGCATTTTTGGGAAAAAAATGGTTTCTATTACATGTTACTCGATTACTTATAGGTCTCCCACATGAGTTCTTGTGGATAAAACCCCCTATAGAATCCTGGACAAGCAAGAAGTCCTCACTTTAGCATCTTTATGCTTTTGGTTGTGAGGCATATATTCATGTGCCTAAGGAGGAGCGGTAAAATTGGATACCAATGTTGTTAAGTGTATATTCATTAGATATGGCATTGGTGTGAAAAGGTACAAGCTCTAGGTTCCTATGGCTATAAATTTTTGTATAGTAGGAAGGTTAATTTTAGAGAAGTTTGGTCTTCTTCCCTAGTGGTGGAGATAAAAGAGGATGAGAAGAAATCAATGTTTTACATACCACCCATGATGAAGAAATATGAATTGGAAAATGAATAAGAAGTTCACAACGGATCTCATGAGTCAGAAACTCCACCTCAATTTTCAAGGAGTCCCAGTCAGCAAAGAATGAAACTAAACATGTATAAATATAATCAATTTATATTTATATGTATATTTCTTTATTTTCTAACATCTATGAGCTTAGAACCATGAAAGAGCCAATGGAGATGGTAGATATGGAGTCCTAGAGATTGGTTGTAGGTGAGAAAAATGGAGACTTGTTCCCATTGCGTGATGGATGGAAACCCATTAGACGCCAATGGTTTTTTTCAAAAATAACATGTTTATATGGCCATGTTGAAAATCATAAGGGAAGGTTGGTTGCAAAAGGATATTCTTAGTGAAATGGGATAGAAATTGATGACAAATTTTCCCTAGTTGCTAAGTTAACATCTATTAGGTTCTTATTATTTGTGGTAACAACTTTTGACTTAGAAAAAATGGATGTGAGAACTATTGGAAATACTGAGAGGGGGGTGAATCACTATTTTTTTTTCAATTGTTATTTTTACTAGTTAGATCACTTATATTTAGAACACAAAATGAACAATGAGAATAAATTATTTTATTATTTTCTTCTTTATAATAAATCAAGTATAATATATGTAGGGCTCCAACCCTAGATGAAGACACTGATATTGAATATCCAAAGCTCCAACTTGTATTTGCGAGGCACTAACTTGGGCTTCCAAGGCTCCAACTTTATCAATTTTGAGGCACCAACCTCAAGGGCTTCAACCCTATATCTAGTTCAGGCTTTGACTTGGTTTCTTGAGGACTCCGATCCTCTAGGGCTCCAACCCATGGCTTCAATTCATCAAGATAAGTTTAATAGTTCTTCAAGGCTCCCAATATCTTCAGCAACCATCCCTAACAATAATCTTCACCTTCAACAATGCCCTTGATCTCTAAAGAGCTTATCTCATTAATGACAACCTTGTATTCTCATAAGGTGTCTCCGCGACTCTTCATGTTACCATAAAAAAACTTCTTCAAGGTCACCTCATGACGGCTTCAATGCATCATGGTATTCAATGATCTCCACAAATATTCAATATGCTTCTTCACAAAGTTCTCCAACTCTGCCCTATTTTGTTCTCCAGAGAAGACTTCAACAAGCTCTATTTTTCCAATCCCAATAAATCAACACTTCGACCACGACAACTTCAACAATGGAAATAATGGCAGCTTCAACCACGTCAACTACGACAATTTTGACCACAACAACTACGACAACTTCGACCACAAAAATTACAACAACTTCGACCACGGGAACTACGGCAGCTTCGACCATGACAACTACGACAACTTCAACCATGATAGCTTCAACCAAGGCAACTACCGAAGCTGAGACAACTTCGACCACAACAACTATGACAACTTCGACCACGGTAGCTTCAACCACGGCAACTATGACAACTTCAACTATGGCAGCTGTGACCACAGAAACTACGGTAGCTTCAACCACGTCAACTACGGCAGATTCAACCACGACAACTACAACAACTTCGACCACATAAACTATGACAACTTCTTTGCTCCTAGATCAAACTTGTGGGAGAGTATTTAACCCAAGAATAATTCCACAAAATTGTCTTCCTTGCTTTAACTACTCACAGGTTTTCCACAAATTCATTAAAATCAAGCAACCTGTATGGACTCCCTCTTCAATGCTTCTCTACCTCTTGTCTTGTCTCCACCAAAAAATTTGAGCTTGAATGGATGAATTTAGGTTTATATTTATAGTGGTTTTTCCATATTCTGAAGGGACACACCTCTTTTCCAAGGGTTATGAGCATACTCAAGTCAGCTTGTATAGTTTGACAATTTTTTACATATGCTAATTTCAAAAATTAATTTCTCTTCAACAGTAAGGAATTAGGAGGCAAGTAAGTACTCATTGGAAATCTTATGAACTCCTATATAAGATGATATAATATTCCCTTAAATATATGAGCTATATTGATGGAACTTTAATTTTTCTTTCATCATATGCATATTTTTTCATAACAGCCCTATTAAAGAATTTATTTTATGGAATTATGAGCATCATTCAACAAGGCTAGGGTGCCTTTTCAATATGTCTTCATGGGAATCTTCAACAAGGTAACTTCTTTCTTATGGCATCTCCAACAAAGCTTGGGAAATGCATATAAGGGCAAGTTATTGACTTTCCATCATTAATGACCGACATGGCTAGCTTCAACAATGCATGTGCACTTTAATATACACATGCGCCTAGGGTCTATTCAAGTAGTCAGGGTTTAGGTCTCCTAGGGTTTGCACAATATCTAGGGTTTGTTTCAACAATTCAACTATGATTCCATCAATGAAAAATTTATTCAAAAATCTCCCCCTTTTCCATTGATGGCAATACTCTTTCCCTTTTAGCATTCGCTCCCCCTTTGGCATCAATGACAAATGGGGTGCCCAGGTACTCCCCCTATATGGTTGCTTCTTGACATGTTGCTCCATCGTATTTTCGTCATCAATGATAGTACTTCATGATAGATATTTTTCTCCCCTTGTCATGTTGCTCCTTGTTGTTATGTTTCTCTTTTCAACTCCCTTTGTCGTTATGCCTTTCTTTAATGGACTTGCTCCCCCTAAGCCTTTGCATGCTTTCATGGAAATGGATGAGGTAGATGATGTTTGCATTTCTTCATGTGATCAACCAACTCCTCCTTCCTACATAAACTCCTTTAGCTCTTTCTTTTTCTCAAGACAAGAAATATTGTTGCCTTGTGATCAAGTTGAAGACATCTTCAACAATGGATGTGTAGTGAAGACAAAATATCATGATTTTATTCAATGGAATTACTCCCGAGAAATGATATATCAAGAGATGATTATCCATGTGTGACTCATCAAGGGTTTCATAGGGCTCTTCACAGATAGCTTCTATAGGAATAGTCAAGAATCACAAGCTAATATTAGTATCCTTTTTGGCATAATTTTATCATCAAGACCTGGAATATCATATCTACCAAAGATGTACTCATTAGATCAACAACAAGAGTTGATGTCTTGAGTGTTCAAGAGGCTTTTTGATCCAATTTTCTTTCTTTCCCAAACTTGTTTGACCTTCTTCTCTTGCTTGGTATTCATGTTTTTAGCTTGGTTAGGAACCCAAGTCAAGTTACAATCACGAGCCATATGACCAATATTACGACATTTGTAGTATTCAATTTTTTACATAAATGAGGAACCATAATTTCCTCCTGCAAAGTTACTTCTGGGAGACTGATGGGTACCATTATATTTGTCTTTGTGACATTCCATACAATATTTTACCATGCGCCCAAAGTTTGTACAAGAATAGAAATAACCAAGAAATATACTTTGGTACCTGGGAGATGAAGATTTCCTAGATGTCCATCTAAATTCTTTTTGCCTTGGGATTATTTGATGATATTCATTACCTTTTGTATTCTTGACACCATATTCAAGTCTCCTTAAAGTAGGATTTCTTCTATTGTTGCCTTGATTCTTCTCCTTGCCCTTGCTAGAACTGGGAGCATCAACATTTTTTCCAAGGTTCCTCACATTCTTGTTGTTTGAAGCATTATGGTTTGCATCATTCTTGCTTGAGGATTCACCTGCATAGCCAAGACCTAATTTATCAAGGGGAGACCTTTTATGACTTAGGATTTCACCTAGGGTTTGAAAACTTTTCAATTTCTTATTCAAAAAGTCAACTTCCTTTCTAAGAAAGACAATTTCTTCCTTAATTTTCTTGCATTATTCATCCCTCTTTTATAGAATGACCTCCATTTCCCATTTCATCTTGGTTGCCTCACATGATTGGGCCTTAAGAGAAGTAATTTCTGATCTTAACTTGGTGATGTCATCATCCTTTTCTTCTAGTTGGCACTTTGTGGTGTTTCTCTCCTTTTCTGCTTCATCAACTTGTCCTTCTATGAATTTAAAAGCTTCCATCACCTTCTCAGCTCCTTGTGCTTGTTTCCTTGCTTCTTCTAGTTGAGATCTAAGGGAGGAGACCTCTTCCTTGTATAGATCAATCTCTACTTAAAGTTTGTTCAAGCTCTTGAGTCTTTGTTCAAAGTGGCTTGAAAAAGTTTCTTCTCTTTTCTTTGCCTTATCCAATTGATTTGTCATGGATATGACTTCTTCCTTATGCTTTCTTTTGTTTTGGTTAAATTCCTCCTTAAGTTTGGCAAGATCCTCATCTTTTTCTTGTACTTGAAGCTTGAAAAGGTCAACTTCCTTCCTTGTCTTGTCCTGGTCACCATCTTCTATTTTCTTCTTAAGTTCCTCATTTTCCTTTTTCAAACTGTTAATCTCTTCCATGGCACTTATAAGTTTACTTAGGAGATCTTATATAAAGTCTTCTTTGATTTCTCCTTCTTCTAGGTCTTCTTTGGCCTTGATGTCATTATTCTTATTTTCAACTTCCTTGATGGGTTATGGATTTCCTTCTTGCTTTCCATCATCTTCTTGAATAATGGTCATGGTCAATGCTCCTTTTAAGTGAAGGTCATGAAATTTGTCCCATATACCCTTTGTTGATGAACATTTTTCCAAATTGGCCTTTATAGAATCTGGTAGCCCATTCAAGATTTCCTTCATCACTTTTTCATTGTACTTGGATTCTCCATTCATCAAGTTATCAGTAATCATTTATTCCCATAATTCAACACCTTGAGCCATTAAGAAATTTCTCATTCTTACCTTCCATACATCAAAATTTCCATTGAACAATGGAACCTTCTCAATTTGATTGTCTTCAATTTTCACGATTGAGGAAGAGACAACTTTAGGAGGGTTGGAGGCTTTATTCCTTAGCTTTACCATTTGTGTTCTAAGGATAAACCTTCAAGTTGTTACGCTTTGATGAAGGTACTCTCTAACCAATTTTTCGAAAATACTAGGGGGGGGGAGAGGGGGTGAATCAATATTTCTTTCCAATTGTTATTTTTTATTGTTAGATCACTTATATTTAGAACACAAAATGAACAACGAGAATAAATGATTTTAGTAATTTCTTCTCTATAATAAATCAAGTATAATATATGTAGGGCTCCAACCCTAGATGAAAACACTGATCTTAAATCTCACAGGCTCCAACCTATATTTTCCAAGCATCGACTTGGACTTCCAAGGCTCCAACCTTGTCAATTTTGAGGAACCAACCTCAAGGGCTCCAACCCTATATATGGTTCAGGCTCTGACCTAGTTTCTTGAGGACTTTGATCCTCTAGGGCTCTAACCCACGACTTCAATTCGTCAAGATAAGTTTAATAGTTCTTCAAGGCTCCCAATATCTTCTACAACCAGCCCTGACAATAATCTTGACCTTCAACAATTCCCTTGATCTCCAAAGCACTTAGCTCATTAATGACAACCTTGTCATTTCAAAAGGTGTCTCCACAATTCTTCATGTCACCCAAACAAAACTTCTTCAAGGTCACCTCATGATGGCTTCGATGCATCATAGTCTTCAATGATCTCCACAAATATTCAATATTCTGCTTCACAAAGTTCTCCAACTCAACCTTATTCTGTTCTCAAGAGAAGACTTCAACAAGATTTATTTTTCCAATCCCAATAAATCAACACTTCGACCACGACAACTATGAAAACTTCGACCACAACAACTTCAACAATGACACCTATGACGACTTCAATCATGAAAACTACGGAAACTTCAACCACGACAATAACGACAACTTCAACCACAGAAACTACGACAGCTTCGACCATGAAAACTATGGCAACTTTGACCACGATAGCTTCAAACACGAAAACTGCGATAGCTTCGACCACGGTATCTTCAACCACGGAAACTATGGAAGCTTCAACTATGGTAGCTACGACCACGAAAACTACGACAACTTCAACCACGAAAACTACGACAGCTTCGACCTCGGAAACTATGACAACTTCAAACACAGAAACTACGACAACTTCACTACTCCTAGCTCGAACCTGTGGGAGACTATTTAACCCAAGAACAATTCCACAAACTTGTCTTCCTCTCTTTTCTAGGCTACGGTTGCTTCTCTACCTCTTGTCTTGTCTCCATCGAAAAATTTGAGCTTGAATTGACAAATTTAAGTTTATATTTATAGTGGATTTTCCATATTCTGAAGGGACACATCTCTTTGTCAAGGGTTATGAGCCTACTCAAGTTGGCTTGGACAATTTGACAATTTTTGACATATGCTAATTTCAAAAATTGATTTCTCTTCAACGGTAAGGAATTAGTTGGCAAGTGAGTACTCATTGGAAAGCTTATGACCTCAGGCTATAAGATGATATAATATTCCCTTCAAGGTATGACCTCTAATGATGGATTTTATTTTTTTTCATCATATGCATACTTTTTCATAACAACCCTATTAAAGAATTTCTTTTATGGAATTAGAGCATCAAGTGGATTAGAATTTTTTCACTATTTTGACATGCTAGTGCATGTGATATTCATGCATTAGGATTGCATACAAGGACTATGGTCTCTCTGACATATTCATACATCTAGGGCTACTAGATTAGGGCTTCATCACATGGGAATTATGAGCATCATTCAACAAGGCTAGGGTGTCTTTTCAATATGTCTTCATGGGCATCTTCAACAAGGTAACTTCTTTCTTAGGGAATCTCCAACAAAGCTTGGGAAATGTATATAAGGGAAATTTATTTCCTTGCCATCATTAATGACCGACATGGATAGCTTCAACAATTCCCATGCACTTTACTATACACATGCACCTAGGGTATAGTCAAGTAGTTAGGGTTTAGGTCTCCTAGGGTTTGCACAATATCTAGGGTTTGTTTCAACAATTCAACTACGATGCCATCAATGACAACTTTGTTCAACAATAACAACATTCATACATGGTGACTTAACACAGGAGATTTGTACGACATTACAATAGCACTATATTGACAAAAGTAAAGAGTCATTGGTTTGCAAGTTAAAAAAGTCCATATATTGCCTCAAATAGCCTCCTAGTATGTGGTACCAAAATTTTGATTCTTTTATGTTGAGATTATTATTTCTGAGATCCAATCACATCACTATGTGTATTACAAGAAACTTAGAAATAAGGTGGTTGTTTCATTCTTATTACTTTATAGTAGATGATATGTTATTATTTGGTAATAAAAGGATTTAATTTGTGATTTGAAGTCTTATTTTTCTATGCATTTTGACATGAAGGACATGGGAGTTGTAAAATATATCATAAGAATGGAGATAAGGAGAGATAGAGTAAATAAAAGGCTTTGGTTGAGCCAAAGTGAGTATGTAAATTCTATGCTACAATGTTTTTGCATGAAAAATTACGAACCATTGAATGTTCTGATTTCTGGTAACTAAGCTTTGCATTGAGCTATGTCCTACAACACCTGTAGAAATGGAGGATATGGATTTTGTTCTTATGTTAGTGAATTTGATAGTTTGATGTATGATATGTTTTTGCTATACTAGACATTTTTCAAGTAGTGGGAGCCTTGGGTCGATTCATGGCTAATTCTATATATGAACATTGGGTTGTCATGAAGAGGGTATTTAGGTATTTGTGAGGTACTTTTCAATTCAATCCATTTGCAATCATAATGATGTTTTAGGGGACTTAAACTCAATGGATATACAAGGTTATGTGGAATTTCATTGGGCAATAAATGCAGATAAAAGGAGATCTATGAGAAAATATGTGCTTTTATTGTTTAGTGGAACACTAGGTTGGATGAGAAAGAAACAAGAAGTGGTCTCTTTGCCCACTACAAAGGTGGAGGATGTGGTGTCTATTCATGCTTGTAAAGAGACCATTTGGCTTATAAAACTATGTTAGAAGTAGGGCTAAGTCAGAGAGCTATTGCAATTCAATGTGATAATAAAAGTAATATTTGTCTTGCTAAAATCCAAACCTTTCATGCATAGAGAAAGCCTTCTAGATATCTAGTTCCATTTTAATAGGGACATGGTAGAGGACAGAAAGGTGATACTAGAGAAAGTTGACACTTTGTAGAATTTTGCAAATGCATTGATGAAACCACTAAGCATAGGTAAATATCAATGGTATTGTTAAACTATGGGCCTTATGGGCCCTAACAATTAGTTTTTAGTTTGATGCATTCTCCTTTGTACCTTTGCAAAGTATATGAAAAGTGAGAGAATGTTGGGATAGGAATGTCATATGCCTTGTAATGTTGTACTGGAGCAAGTAATAACTGCAAAGTGTTATAATAGTGAATAAATGTAGATCAATGACAAAGAATAAATGCACAACAATGGTAGGGAATAACTTGTTGGTGGTTTCCAAGAAGTAGGAATAGAAAATCATATATGGTTTATGGTTTCATGATGCCTATTTATTCAATGTTAGGGTGAAGTAAAATTATGTGTAAGTTTTATTTTAATGTTATGCTATTGAAACTTCTCCAAAATTATGCTACTACAAATCATTCTTCTTAATACTACATCAACTCTATATTGTAATCATTTAGTTGTTCAATAAGACATGAGTGTGCTTTGGAGTGTAAAGGTTTTCTCTAGAAGGGTTTTCATAGGCTATGGTGTCATGGTTTCTTGTTTGTTTCATTTGTTTGTAAATATTCTACTTTTAGTTTCTGCACATTCTTATATTAAGAATTGGTGTGAGAAGCTTATTCCACATCTTTGCTTCTTTTAAAAATTGTCTCAGTTCTTAGGTACCTACTTCCTAACAAGTTAGCTATATAAAGTCTTCACCTTTCATTAAAAAAATGACATCTTCCATAATCTTTATAGTCCTGTGAAAATTGTGTGAGTTGTTAGGTACCTACTTCCTAACAAGTTAGCTATGTAAAGTCTTCACCATTCATTAAAAAATGACATCTTTCATAATCTTTATAGCCCTCTGAGTGTTGCTATAAGAGTTCCACTTCCAATTTTTTGGTTGGTTCTTGTTCTCCACAATTCGTTTGATTTTTTGTGTTCTTTTCTCTTTCTTATTAGTTGGTCTGGTTATTTTTGACCTAACTATATGATTTGAATTTTTAAAATAATTTAGGAAAAAAATATTTTTGAAAATAACTCCCAAAAATGTTATATAATTAATCTAATAGAGATCTTCACATAATGGGATCAAATTAAACTATAATCTTAAATTTGATACTTCATCAATTTTCCTTTATTATTTTATTTCAATTATTTTAACAATAACCAATATGTGTTTCATTATCATTGTTGTAAAAAAATTAAGATTAAAAAGTAGGATTGAAGAGTACAATAAAAAAAATAGGATTGAAATAGGAAAGAATCATTATTGTAAACAAGGAGAATTAAGAAAGCTCACTTGAGTTATCAACATTAATCAATCATTTAAATTAAATGATTAGGATAGTTGAATAACATAATCTCTTTTTTTTTATGATAAGTAAGAGACGAACCTTCTATTAATATGATCAAATTACATAATATATAGAGTGCCCCAGACAGCAGGGGCGGCAAAAAACCAGTGACCGAAGCTTACAAGGTTCTTACAAACAACACAAAGTGGTGCCTACTGCATCCACTAGACAAACCCAATGGCAACAATGAGAAGTCCACTAAACAAAACGAGTTCGAAACCCTCAAGTAACAGGCAGGAACCAAACCTCGCCGTTGAAAACCTACCCCCAATTCAACAGCCAACAAGCAAAAGGGATCCACAAAGGGACCCACAATCAGGCAACTAGCACAACCAATCCCATCTGTTGAAAGCAAAGTCTCAATCCAATGGCTAGCAGGGATATCGCGCAGACGAGAAGCATGGAGGTTAACCGCACGATGAGAGCAGTTTTCTCTCACCTCTCGTTGCCACGTGTTACCCCCTGAGTGGAATCGCATGCATCTTCCACAAAACCAGATACCAGCCATGTCCTGCGCGATATACCAAATAAGGTTTTGGGGTTTTGTGTCCATGGTTTCGCTGAAACCCCAGGGTCCATACAGGGATCCACCGTGGACCCCACTGCCCCTTGCAAAATGGACCCGACCTCAACTCTAAACTAGGTCCAAAAAACAGAAACAAGTCCGAAACCCTAAGGCAACAAGCCCGCTCCATCTTTGCCGTAGAATACATAATCCCGATCCAATGGTCATCGGGGATATCACAAGGACGAGAGGCATGGAGGTTAACTGCACGATGAGAGCGGTTTTCTTTCACCTCTCGATGCCATGTGTTACCCACTGAGTGGAATCACATGCACCTACCAAAATACCAGATACCATCTAAGTCTTGCGCGAAATACCACTTATGGTATTGCTTTCGAGGTTTCGCGGAAAAGCCAGAACCTCGCAGACCTTGTTGAGCCTTCCGCCTAGAGTCACCAACAGAGACCCGCTAAGCCAAATACACCCATGCAATCTGCTCTGTGTCACTGCTCGACTTGAAGCCTTCGTCATTCATCCGAAAGTGAACAAAGTTGTGGAGAGCAACCATATCCCAAAATCGTGGATGAATTAGGTGATATCAACCTCACTCCCATCTCCTGAATCCATTCGATCAACATTGTTCATCCATAAATCCCAATCTTTGGCTACTAGGATGAAACAGTCCTCTCGCAGTTTCCCTTCAGGTAACAACTCCCATGCATGCCAAGAATCCCTGTGCTTATTGGCCACACCTTCGTTGGCCAACCAATTTGCAAGCATGTTTTCCTTCCTTCTAGCATGAACAAATCTAATCATTTTAGGGGTCTGCAAGTGAGAGTGGATATGGTGAAAAAACTACAGCAGTGTTGGCATTATGGCTAAAGTGTTGTCCTTAATGGCAAATCACTCAGATGATAAATTATAGTGCAGCAAAGCTATTTTCAAGTTCACGGAATTTTATGCAGAGAAAAGTTTACTTCATGTAGAGAAAAGTTCACGGAATTTTATGCAAAGAAAAGTTTATTTCATGTAGAGGAAAGTTCACGGAATTTCATGCAGAGAAAAGTTTATTTCATGTGGAGAAAAGTTCACGCACTTTCATGGTTGGTTCACGGTATTAGTCCCACGGTTTTTGATCCTATGGTTTTGGCCCGTGGTATTGGTCCATGATTTGAGGAAGAGCTTTCCTACATAAAGCAAAGGAGATCATTTGGCTTGGGTATGCTTTTGGGTTGAATATCTTAAGATCTGAAATATTGGGTTATTGTTTCAAAAGCTCGACCTATATGAAAGTGAAGTGGAAAGCAAATCTGTGAAGGGTGATCTCTCGAGTGCTGCAGCTGCGGAATTGCGGAGGCGCCGCAGGAAGACGCCGCAGGAGGCGC
>APFE031308497.1:44241-61466 GCA_000404065.3 Pinus taeda | reverse complement strand
ATAAAAAGAATTAATTTGTAACTTAAATATATTGGCATACATTTGAAAAAACATAAGGTTCTAAGAAGGAATATCTCTTCCCTTTTAAGTCGATTGTTAATCTTTTCTATGAGGTGTCTGGAGAGGGCTTTCTGGTTCTAAAGACTGTCAAATCACACTAATGTGGTGTAACATCCAAAGAAAGGAGAAGGAAAAAAGTGTTAAAAGCAAGGATTGATAAAACTTCTTTGACTTTGGGAGTGTATGTAAACATTGATAGGGTTGGCAGTCTGTCACAGAGAGACCTGGTTGGAAGGCTCTTTCATATCTATTTCACTAGGGAGAACATACTAAAATGGGTCGAAGTGGCTTGGAAACCACTCATAGGGTATTCTCCAAAGACTAGCCTTCTTATGAACGATTGGCTAGCATTCCATTTTCTTATGAACTCTCCATCAGTGCCAGTGACTACATATATACATATCATTATGTATGCACAACTGTCAAAGTATACACTTAGCATCAATCAACGAGCTAATCAAGCCTTGTAGAAGCAACTCAACAATTTTACCCTAAGAACCACGGAGAGATGGGATCATTATTAGGATTTCACACATACTAGTTTGCATAGACCTTACATCATTTTGTTACAGAGGTTGGACACCCTCAAATGCTCAAGGTCATTTAGCATAACAACCGTTCTTTTTAATTCCTATTCAAAGGCATATCATTAAACTCAGTAGTGCATATGTGGAATCCATCACACTTTCATCAATAATCTAAGATCTAACATATAATCAGAAAAATCCAGGTAAGAAATCATGCCTCATACATTCAAATGACATATCATCAGTTCAATAAGCATAAGCATGGAATTCATTGCACACATCAATCATGAGATATACTTATCTCATATTATAAGCTGGGAAACTGAGTCTAGGACTGCAACTCTCCTCCCAACCTTATATTGGATGACATTGTGGCCTTTCTTGTAGCCAAACACCCCCAACGAAATTCCAAAGCTTGATGATATTTTCTCAAGGGATAAAATCAATATTGCTAGCTGGGACAAAAACACTAGAAACCCAAACACTTCCACCCACCAACTAATCACTATAGTCAATTATGCACAAGCAATCCAAAGGTCTGTGACCTCCATCCTCTAGCTACTCAATGAAGATAGTAGCTCTCCAAATCATTGCCTGAAATAGGGAATTTAGAGGCCTTCCATCCTCCACCCTCAATTGACACGAGAATCTAGAGGTTTGATTCCTCCACCCTCAATTGACACGAGAATTTAGAGGTTTGATTCCTCCACCCTCAATGATAGAAATACAGTGGTTCCACCCAGTCATGGGAATCTAGAACCCACTGTAAAAAATAAGATAACGAGCAGAGGAGAGTTCAAAATTCTCCTTACCAAGAATCCAATGAAACAGGCCTCCACCCCTGCAATCAAGGGAACCCAAAGAAATCCATCTCCACCCTCCATTCGAATGGGGAATCAAGAGATCATTTTCCCTCACCTGAGAGAAATTCTTCCAAATCTCCACATGATCAACAGAAATTTGCTTGATTTATTTGTTCTATAGCAATGTTGAACTTGATTCTTGTTTTCTTAAGCTGTTATGCTCATCTCCTTTCGAATCTCAAACATATTTTGGCCTTCTTTGTCTTTCTGTGTAATTTTTTAATTTTTAATTCCCACATTAAATATCCAGCGATGTCCCTCTTTCCTATTGTGCCTACTTATGCCCCTCCATTTCACATGTGATGAATTCCTTTTCTCACTATGCCTGTGAATGTTCTTTTTCAATTGCCCACATAGTGGTGCCTTCTATGTCACTTACTGTCTATCCAGTCCTTCTTTCAATGCCCCCTTTTCATCTTAGTTGTAGCCCAAGTTGATATTTGCTCTCTCAAGCTCTTCGAATGTTTTCTACTTCACCCCTTATTTTTCCTCAGTGGCCTCTATTCCTTTCTACTCCCTCCCCAACATATACATTGCTTGTTCAAATTCTCATCTCTCTCCCTATGCTTGCATCATGCCATCACAATTCATTTTGCTTGTCTAGCCAGAATCTCCCAAGCCAGCCAAAATTGCGCCTTGTCTCCTTGTCTTCTTGATTTCCCTATCTGTTATTTTTTTTGTTACAGTGGTTGGCCAACTCACCCCAAGATGCTCTCAACCATGGATTGATTGTTCAATTGTGTTGCCATGTCTTTATTAATTTGCTATCCCTTCTTGCTTGCATGTTGTTGCAACAAGGTATGTTCTATGCCCTTCATTTCCCTACTAGAAGTTTATATAACTAGTCCCTTTGGTGCACATCTGTTAGCTTCCATGGTTGTCATAAACAAGTCAAATCCCAAGTAATTTACACTCCTTCACTCTGAAATATATCCCAAGACCTCAGTCTATTTTGACAAATAATTACAGTTAATCATAATAAGTAGAGGAGTAGTCAAGGGTTGTCACATGTGTCCACAACAAACTTACTAAGTTTTAATGAAAACTTGGGGCTCCACTATAATTTTTCACTGAGATGGATATGTTTCTTTCTATTTGTACATTAACTTTAATTCTTTATTTTAATGTTGCATTTAATATTAAGCTAAATAGGTGTTCAAGCTTCACTTACTTCATTTTGATTTACATTGACTAACCAGTTAATCTTTATAAACATATTTCTATCACATAGCTTAGAGGATAAAATTCTTAATTGCACATGAATACACAAATTCCCATATTAAACATCATGATAAAAAATAACATGTTCCAAGTAAGCATTAAGAATTCAAGAACATACAATATATCATTCTAGTCATTAGTATAACAATGATCCTTATAGCTCCTACATTCCTCATATTCATAAACAGTCAAAATCTTGCACCATGCACAATATGAAAAGAATCATAGCATTATATAAGACCAAATACATTAACTATTTGCACTTATCTGTGTGATTAAGGATGGTTAGAAACTGAAGGAAGGACTCCAACTCTCCACCCAACTTTAGGCTAGCCACGCTACAATCTTTCTTGTAGCTAGCTACCCCTAAGCCAAATCCAAAGTATGAGGAGATGCTTAATGAGGGAAGTTCATACCCAAGGCTTAGTCACATACCTCGGAGAAGGATTCCATTGACTAGGTTCTTTGACAACTACTCTCCAGAAGCAAGCACCACAATGAATCACTTACTCTCTACGGTAAACACAGGGCTTCACCCAAGTTTAGATGGGTTATTTCGTAGTTCCTAATTATTGAATCAACTACTTTTGGTGGTTTAACAACTACCTTTTCATGGAAAGCACTGTAGGGGTCCATAGCCCACTGTCCAGGTGGTTTCACAACCTCACAGAAAGCCCCATAGTGGCTCAAATTTCCCTTTCTTGGTGGTTTAACATTCAAGGAAGAAACATCAAGTGGTTACACAACTTCACATTAAGCACCACAGTGATTCAATTCCTCTATCAAGCTCCCTGTTGATCCTTTAGGCTTAAACCATACCATCCAGTGGCCTCCATAGAAGAGATGCGGGGAATTAATCCCTAGCTTCTGATCATTGGCTCTTAGATAGTTCAATCCAACTTAGTCATTTGACTTAGGGCAAAAACTTCCTTGCTTTTCTCGACAAGGTTGCTTATTCTAGCTTCTGCTCTATGTGACCACTTTTGTTCATCTCCTTGTGCATGTTCACCAGTAACTTCCTTCACACTTCATTTCTTCCATCACACCCCACCTTTCATGTTGACCCTTAGTGTTTTTTCTCCACAAGTTTCATTCTCCTAGTCACATTCCATGAGGAAGGGGACAGATATAGGTGTTGTCCTTTGCCCATGCCATTCTCTCCATATCTTTTAATGTATATCAACACAAATTGGTCAGAAGGCATTCATTGAGGTTGATATAGGCCTGCTCATGAAACACCACAAGCAACCAAACAAACACACAACAAGTACTCCAACAAACATATAACAACCTTCCCTCAAAACTTTAAATCAATATATCTTTTCCTTTATCTAATCCTAAATTTATTTTCACATAAATTTACATATGTCCAAAATGCACACACTTATATTTAAGTACAAAGAATAAAATGAAAAAAAATTGATACATAAATGATAATTTCCTTTACAAACACCAAAACATCAAATATACAATTTTTTGAAAATGGCAATTTCTAATATAACATAGTAATAAACCATACAACTCTTATATTAAAAAAATTTGATGCATAAATGGTAATTTCCTTTACAAACATCAAATATACAATTTTTTTAAAATGGCAATTTCTAATATAACATAGTAATAAACCATACAACTCTAACTTCCTTTCTTCCTAGAGTATTTCTATTGCATATCAAAAAGTTTTATAATTTTTATTAGTTTAAATCGATCCAACATATTTTCACCATCTTTTAAGGAAAGGAAGAATGGGATTTAGGTCATGCTTGTTATGAAATAAGAGACATTATATCAAATCTACATTCAGTTGTTAAGTTAGGGTAGATTTAGCGTTTAAGATGAGATGTTAATTTTCTCTAGATTTGAGTTTGATTATTATAAAATAATATGGTAAGCTTGTTGTTATGAGGTTATAGGAATAGGCTTTCCTATATAAATAATTTTAAAATTATATTATTATAATCAAGATAATAAAATAAGCAACTATATTAACTTATGAAGTGTAGACTAATTAGTTTGGTTGGATTTAGCTTCTATCATAATTGAAATCTCATCGAGAGGGTTTAAGGATGGGAGTCACTTTTGGGGGAATTAAACTATTCTAATGGGTGACTAAGCTTTGCAAAATCCTGGTGATAGCATCCCATTGGTGGGCAAATCGTTCTTCCAGCTAGCCATGGCCTAAGCTCAACCTAGTTCCAATCTTTTTGAGTTAGCCCAACCTAGTTTCAATCTTTTTGAGTTGCAAAGTGCAAAACTTGAAAAAATGTTTACATCTCGAGAAATTTAATCCCTCTAGGTGCTTAGTGCTTCATACATCTATGGTTAATATTGATCTATATAGGTTCTCTTATAGATTTGATCCATCTCTCTCACTGTCCATGTCAAGTAAAAAATTTCAATACCAATTATGTATATGTTATATATAGTTTTTCCACAAATCTATGTATATATTAGATAAAATAACTGAAAAGAAAAATTTCTTATTGTTAAAACATTTAAAATAATATGTTAATTTAAATAATGAATACATATTTTTTACTTGTTATTTGAGAATTGAAATATTTTATTATGGAGTTGTTTTTAGTGCGATTTTTTAGACTTTTGAGTGTGCGGAAAAAATTGAGGTGAAATTTTGATTTGTGTTATTTAAACTGGTTTTTTCATTGTATATATGGATTCAACACCCTGAAAAACCCTAAGACATTTGGATTGTGCAGGGATTACGCATCAAATTTGTGATTTCAGTAAATTCCTTCTAGATTTTAGAGAAAGTAAACCAAAAAACCCACCAAAAATATTTGCAAAAAATCACACTAAAAACAACTCGTTTTATTATAAACCCGAAAAAATAAAAAATAGTCAGAGCCAATGAACTAATATCCATCGAACCAACCAGGAAGGCATTTTATGGTGGAGCTCTCAATCAGTGTCCAGGCGCTCTCTGTTTCTCATTGCTTGTTGGAACATTTGGACATGACGAAATGATTCCATTTTCTCTAGCAAAAGGAGCCCTGTATCATCCATCTCTCAGCGTCACGTCCCTTATGAAAGTCCTGGGGATATAGCTTTCTCCATCCAACTGTTTTGCTGCACTATGTTTCGTGCATTGGTTTTTTAAAGTATATGTGTTTTAAAATATATATATGTTATGTACTTGCACTTTCTGTTTTGTATCCACCAATCTTTGCCCTATCTACGTATAGGATCTATCAACTGGATCATATAGAACATATGAATCCACTAATGGAAAGGGTTGTTGATTGAGAGTTTGTTATTTGCCTATCGTTTCAGCTCACGGTTTTTTTCTTTAAAAACCGAAAATATGTACAAAATATGTACAGCGTACCCATCTATATAAAAAATTTGATTTTTCAGTTGAAAAAAAATATCCATCATGCATCCGCACGCACTTACGCTGAATACTGATTGCCAAATCCTGTACAATTTCAATTGTCATTCGAGACTGTGCAGGTTCCTTCTCCGCGATCGGGAAATTGCGATCCAGGAGTGTCCAAGTTTCTCGAGATTAATGAACGACCTGCCACTGACTCACGACTGTCCAGGTTCCACCAAATTAATGAATGATCTTTACAGAATCAACCGTAATATGATTACTCTAATCGATATATGATTAATTTTCGTGATTATTTGCAATGGTTTTGTTTTTATTATTATTATTATTATTATTATTTGATATTTAATTGTTATTTTAAATGATTTTTAATGATAATTTGATTATATAATTTTATTTTATTTAATGTTTAATTTTTTTAGTATTGAATATTTATTATTAAAATATTTTTAAATATTAAAATTTACAAGTTACATGGAAAAATTTTACCATTATATTTTAATTAAAAATTAGAATAATGATTAGTTAAAAATAAATAAACTGTATTCTTATACTATGTGTTTATTTGAATGAATGAAGATGTATGTATTTATATTATTATGGTATGATAGGTAGGATATGTAACGTGGAGGGTATGTAATGGTTTTTCATGGTATGGTACGACATACTAATAGATGTGTCTATTTTGTAATAGGGTTTTTGGAATTTTAATTTAATTATTAATAATTAGGTGGATAGTATAGATTTAACCTTCATGGAATATTTTAAACTATTCTTAATAGTAATGAGAGGGAAAGATTTAAATTTACCTCAAAATTATATATACATTTTATACTCTTTAATTAGGGTGGATAGTAAAGATTTAACTTCCATGAAATATTTTAAACTATTTTTAATAATAATGAGAGATAAAGATTGAAATCTACTGTAAAATTATTTATACCCTTTCTACTTTTTAATTAAATCTATTAATTTAGGGTGGATAGTAAAGATTTAACTTCCATGAAATATTTTAAACTATTCTTAATAATAATGAGAGATAAAGATTGAAATCTACCTTAAAATTATTTATACCCTTTCTACCTTTTAATTTAATCGATTAATTAAAAAAATGCTATTGCAACATGTGTAACAATAAACTAGTTATAACCATGGTATTCTAACAATGTCTATTTATAGATTACAAAATTTTAATCATTTGAAATTATTAGGAATGATTGTTACCTTATCCACCAAGATTCATGGTTCAAATCACAGTTAGTGACAGATTGAGCTAAATTGCTCACTTTTAAATGAGTATAACTATGTGATAAGGTGACCATTGTAGTCAGAGTCCCATAATAAGTGAGGGATGCCATTATCTAAGTCCCAACCCTAAATCTACTATGCTATCTCATAATATTCTGGCAAGAAATTTGTAGTTATGGAGAAATTGTGGCTTCAATAGACAACTCCATGTTTCTCAGCTTTATCCAGATCATGATAGATCCACATTGCCTGTAACATACAATTGAGTCATTGCCTGGAACATACAATTCACTCAACCAAACAAAACTTTGATTGTGGTTGAAGCCCATTGAAAAAATTCAGCATAGGATTCGAGGAACTGCAGAGTAACATCAAGAAATGGCGTGGTTTAACAAGGTCATAATTTTGGGAGATGGTGAAATTCTTGTCGATATCTGGTGATGAATTTTTCAAAATATTCAATCCTAAGAGTGTTTGAATCATTGTTTTGATAGTAGAAATAGATTTGATGCCATCAAAAACCCTCTTCAAACTAAAACCAAATTTGTTGACAATACCATAATAATCCAGTAACCATGTGCCTGCACTTAGTCGCACAAAATATGCAAATATATAGAATTCCCACATGATTGTCCAGGTTCCTCGGGAATCGTGAATCGTTTCAACGTATTTCACTGTAGAAATAATTCATCAATCCGAAGATCATGAATCACTCGCCGGCAAGTGTCTCTTGAAATAAATGGAAACATATGTATTAATTACAATTCAGTGGAGGGCATGCAATGGCTCCTCAAGGTATGGCATAGTATATATTTTTTATATTAAATAGTTACTAGGGAGAAGCATACCACGTGTCATGTTGAATGCATAGGGCATGACATAGCATGGCGTGTCGTGCAATGCATGGCTTCAGTTGTTGAACACTGAAAATCGTTTATAAACTTGAAAGTAGGAAATTGCAGAAATCAACCCAAAAATCATCAGCCATGGTGACAAGAAAATTTTGTATTCCCATCTGGTCTTCTAGATATTTTTTAATCACACCATATGAGTGAAATGTTAATTGAAACCCCAATTTACTCACTATCTAAGTGATAAGAGAATAGTTTAAAGATTTTTTTATTCAATGTTATTAAAAAAAATATTTTATTATTATCATTATTATTGGAAAAGGTTGAAAAATTGATATATTATTTTCAAGATTAAAAGGGTTGTGTGCGTGAGTTTTTTTCTTTCTTCTTCATAAAAAAGAAACTCATTTTATCTAATTTTCACACATAATTGCAAATACAATATCCAAATCCATGGAATAGCGACAATGAAAACTCACTATCCCCAAAGAAGGTTACACCTTAATGACAAAGCATCACTCTCCCCAAAGAAGGTTACACCTTAATGACAAAGCCTCAAGGTCCGCACAAAAAACCCATGGAGCAAAGATACATATCAGTGTGTGTATTCTGATAACAAGCATAAAGTATTACAAAATAAGTTGGGCCAAAAGACCCAACCCTAAACGCACATGCACACAAGCCCAAAGGCCAAGGCCCTGAACAACAAAGCAGAGGGTATCCAACAAAGTTGGAAAATCAACCCCATGATCGAAGCCAAGAACATCTCCACAATAGACATCTACATGTCCTGACCAAGAGTAACTTGCAATAGGTCATGGAGGCAACAAGTTATCGCAACCCAAAGGGCAAAGAAAGATGGAAAACCCAACAATGGAGCCTAAAAGCATAGGCAATGGCGAGAAATCCCATCAGAAAGAAGCTTAGAGGAAAACATAGCAATGAAACCCAGAAACAGAGGAATTAGTGAGAAATCCCAAGCAACCCAGAGGAAAACCCAACAACGAAGCCCATAAATAGAGGCAACATTGAGAAATCCCAACAGAAAGAGACCCAACAATCGCAATGAAACAACAACCCAAATGGGCAAAGGAGAAGCTCTCGCACACAACAATGAGATTGGTTCCAAACACAAGTAGCAAGGGGCAAGCCAAACCACATAAGAGGGTGAGTAGGGTTTTTCCAACTCCCTCCCATCCACTCAAGCAAGCCACAAAAAGATTAAAAGTTACATGCTTGTAGTTTATGTGATGTATAATGTATGTAATTGATATAAGATTAAATTATGTATATGATCTATTTTATTAATATTTATTTATTTGAAAGGTGGAAAAACTTATCATTATTTATTTGTCAATGGTTGATGAATATTGTCATCATTATGTAAGTTGATAAGCTCTTAATCAAATAAAAAATAATGATAAATCTTTTTTTTTAACAAGATCAGTTACTTATATATTATAAAAACTTCGAGGACCATGTCCAATTACATATGGGAGGGAGAACAGGGAGGGCGGGATCCAAAATGGGTGCGGAGACCCTTGATCCTTGTTGATGAAAATGCGGAGAACAATTTGAAAGAGATAACGGCTATATTGCCGAATAAAAGAACCTACTAATAGACAAAATTTACAATGCATATATCCTAAGGCTGTTGTTGGTTAACTAAGTCATCAGGTTGAGCTTCTTTCCTTGCATTGGCCCTTGTCGAGGCTTCTGCTTGCATGCTCTGAGTTAATGTCTTGATGTGAGAGATTACTTCCTCCATATGGTTGCATTTCTCCTTGAGGGCCTCAATCTCTGCTTTCTGCTTCTCCAATTTCTTCCTTTTGGACCTCCTATCCGCTTGAAAGTCCTCCTTGAGTTCATTGAATTGTTTTATGAATCTAGCAATCATAAAACAGTGGGCTTTGCACAGGGTGCATTCACTGTTAGTTATGACTTTCTCCAGAGGATTTGTTGCTGGCTCGTGAGCTTCCTGTTGTTCAGCCATTTCCGGGTCTTGAGAGATTGTGGCTTGGCCGAGCTGATGCTGAAAGGAGAAACAAAGGGCGTAGAAGGCAGTGGGGAAAAGAAGATGCTGAAAGGGGGAGAGCTGGGCAATATTACTGCTCGGAGGAGGGACAACGAAGGCCACAAAACTGATGGCTCCCTGGGGGAGGAGGAAGACTGAAGAGAAGGATCGTTGAGGCAAAAAATAAAAAAACTGATTCGCACTTAAAATAAACCAGAGAATGAAAACGCCAGAGTTTACCACAACAGAAGGAGGGCGGCCTCCACTCTCCGACTGACTTGAGGCGGCCTCAGAAGCAGTTTTTCTCTGGATGAAGACTGAATCAAAACGCTTCACTGCACTGATCAACTTGTGAGGAGCGAATGGGGAGCTGTTGATTTTAAAGGGGAAGGAGGAGCTAGACAGAGGCTTCGGGCAGAGGAGATTCAGGGTAATGAAATCACTAAGGGCCTTATCAAATATTTTATTGCAGGTAAGTGAGATTTCGATGCGAAATCCGCCTGTCTGGAGCATGAGAGTGGCGGCGGGGATCTTGTGATGCCTGGGATCGTACCTGGTCGAGTTGACATAGGTAGTGTCATTTGCGTGGTCCAAAGAGTTGAAGATCTCAAAGACGCAGTCGATGAGATTTGCCAGGGGATTAGTGAGCTTAGGGACGGGCACATATCGGGAGGAATGATTGCTGATGTCTCCCAGCTTCAGAGGATTTGGAGTGGGATGGGACAAGCTAAGGAATTGGTTTGCCATAAGTATTTTCGTTCTCTCTAACTTGGCCAGTTGACCTGCTGGTTGCGCTGTTAGCTTGACAATCCGCTTCGGTGTTGTTGGCTCTTAAGACATGTTTAAAGGTGGCTCCCCTCATGTCGATGATGTTGTCCACGATCCGGGTCTTAAGATTATTGAGAGCGATTTGCTTAAATTCGCCCCATGTTACCATGGCTACTATAAGAATAGCTGAGTCTCCCATAATGATTGGGTTTTGAATGTTTAGTCTCTTCAGAATTGAGGTACCTAATAAGAGGTTGTAAGCCTCGGCCTTATTGTTGGTCATGTTACCCATGCCCCATTCATAAGTGACCATAACTTTGCCATGTTGATCCTTTATAACTCCCCTTGCCCCTGCTTTCCCCGGGTTATTTTTGGAAGCTCCGTCGAACTGGAGGATAGGCCTTTTTTGTTCTAAAATCCATTGAATGAATTCCTCTTTGGTACCTCTGAGCTTCCACTCGCTCCTTTTCTGGTATAATTTGAAGGCAGTATGGTTTCTTTTGTCCAAGCTGAGGCTGAATTTGCTAAACCATTCAGACTCAATTTTGTGCCAGCTTTCTTGGTCTGGTTGGGACATGCCATTGGCACTTATCATCTCTGAGATGAGCGCTGTTGTTTTTGCCAAGGTGCTGGAGATGTTGGGCTTCCGATTGTTGAATATGCATTTGTTTCAGGCGATCCAGATTTGCCAACAGAGAGTTGAGGGAATGCTATTCCACAGACGGATGATAAGATTCTTATTTTTCCTGGGGTAAGGGTAGCATTTTTCCCAATTTTTTTGAAGAGAAGTGATCTGGTCGAAAGTTTCTCTTCTACTAAGGGGGCTGATGATGAGCTTCCAGCAGCTTTGAGCAAAGGGGCATTCTAGAAAAAGGTGTTGACTGCTTTCTTCCTCGACTCGACAAAGACAACATATTGAGGGACCAAGAATTCCTCTTTTTTTGAGGTTTTCGGCCGTAAGGATCTTACCTTTGAGGAGAGTCCAATTGAAGAACTTTATCTTTGGGAGACATTCTGATTTCCAAACCACTTTGTGAAGGGCCCAAATTGTTAGTAGCCATGGCGTTCTGGAGAAGCTTGTAGCCGTCTTTGACTGTGTATTTCCCTCCATTGGGGTCCCAAACAAATCTGTCCTTTGTCAATTTGTTTGTAGGCGCTGAACCTGAAAGGGATATCTTGAGCTCAGTCCACAGGTCCCTGAGGTCGATTGGAGGGGAGAGGCGCTTCCAGTCCTGCCAACTGTTATGATCCCAGAGGGAGATGTCGTATAAGGAGTTCAAGTTTTTTGCTTCCATCCAAGTTTGGAGAGGTCTGAGGTTTTGAGTTAAGTTCCTTGGCCTTGATCCCATGATTCTATCCGCTCAGATGTTTATCTCTCTTCCACCGCCCGACACTCTGGATACTTGATTTCTAAATTAAGGGAGGACTTTTTTAATGAGCTTCCAAAGTGGAGTGCACTGCCTATCCACAATTGTTTCTGAGAGGATGTTAGGATTGGGGCCATTCAGATATTTCCTTTTGATGACCTCTGCCCACCATGAACCTTTCTCATTGAGAATTCTCCAAATTAGTTTGAACCCCATAGCCATGTTGGAGAGACTTGGAATCTTTATTCCTAAGCCTCCTTTTTCGAATGGGAGGGTGACTTGGTCCCATTTGACAAGACTGAATTTTTTGGAGTCCTGCCTTCCTCCCTGCCATAAGAAGCTTCTTATGATTATTTCCATATGTTTATGTGTGCTTGTCGAAGCTAGGGTGACTGCGAACTGATATATGGGGAGAGCAGAGAGGATGGCCTTGATGAGGGTAGTTCTACCAACCAGATTGAGCCAAGTCATTCCCCAGCTCTGAAGTTTTCTTCACAATTTTTCTATGTGCTTTACCCAGATTTCTGACTTAACATTTTCTTTTTCTAGAGGCAGACCCAAGTACATGAAGTGACTCCATTTTCTTTGAACTGGAATGTCAAGGATCATGGAAATTCTTTGCATGATTTGCACGAGGACATTCCAAGTGTATATCTTGCATTTTTTGTTGTTTAATTTTCCTCCCGATGCTGTTAGGAAGGTGTCTAGCGTTTTCTTGAATCTTTTTGCCATCAAGCTTAAGGCTCCCCCTATTAGGAGTGTGTCATCTGCGAAAAGCGAATGATTAATTCCTTTGATCCCTCTTTCTGTACTGATTCCTGTGATTTCTTTTTGGTTTCAAAGTTTTTCCAGATGGATGCTTAGAGTTTCTGCCATGATGATGTATAAGAAGGGAGAGAGGGGGCAGCCTTGTCTCAGTCCCCTAGTACTTCTGAAGTAGTTGCTTGGTCTGCCATTAATCAGAGGAGTTTTCTAGGGATGAGTGATACACTCCATGATAATGCTGATAAAGTTGTTGGATATCCCAAATTTTCTGAGGACTTCCTTCAAGAAGTAGTGGTTGAACCTGTCAAAGGCGTTTTCCATATCTAATTTAATGATCATGCCTCTTTCCTTCCTGTTTATGCTGATGTGGATTGCCTCTTGAATAAGGATGATATTGTCCGTGATTTGTCTGCTAGGGACAAAACCGCCTTGGTTCTCCGAGATGAGGAAGGGGAGCAGTTTTTTGAGCCTATTGGCTAGGATTTTAGTTATGATGTTGTAAGAGACATTACACAAGGAAATTGGGCGGAAACGGTCGAAGGAGAGGGGATTGAGATCCTTGGGAATAAGAGCTAGATGGGAGGATTTGGTGTTGTTTCCCATCTTGTGTTTTAAGAAGACGTTTTTCACCATCCTTATGTAGTCTTTTTTAATAGTTTCCCAGTGGTTTCTAAAGAAGGCCACTGTGAACCCATCAGGGCCTGGAGCCTTGTCTTGCTGCATACTAAACGCTGCCAACTTTATTTCCTCTTCAGTGACCTCTTGATCCAGCTCTCTGTTTTGCAATTCAGAGATTTTTTTTCCAATTGGCCTTAGAAAATCTGCATTGTCCTGAGTCTAGGAGTCCGCAGATAAAAGGGATTTGAAATGTCTATAGACTGCCTCTTTTATTTCTTCTTGATCGCTTATCTCTTTCCCTTCTGCCATGATTCTTTCTATTTTATTTCCAGCGCGCTGAAGTTTTAGGTTGTTGTGGAAAAAAGAGGTATTTTTGTCTCCAGCCCGGAGTCAAAGACACCGAGATTTTTGCTTTTGTTCCTCTTCCTCCAATCTGTTTTGCCTGTATAATTCCTTGTACATTTCGTTTTCTTTGGATTGATCCTCCTCTGTGTACTGTGTGCTTTCTTTTTCTTGATTCCATTGCTCTAATTGTTTGTGGAGGTCTGTTCTTTTTTTGTTTTCCTCTGCTGCGTAGACTCTTGCCCACTGCTTGATAACTGTTCTGAGGGACTTCAGTTTGGTTTCCCATATGTAGTGGGGAGAACCAACGACTTCCTTAGCCTACTGCTCCTGTATCAGTTTTCAAAACTCTTCTTTGTTGTCCCAGGCTTTGTTATATTTGAAAGGGAGAGGCCCAAAATTCCTTCCCTTGTCAAGAATCAAAACCACAGGCTTGTGATCTGAAGCGGAGCCTTGTATGATTTTGCTTTTAATGATAGGGAAGCTTGCTACTATTCCTTCTTGAACGAGGATTCTGTCTAGTCTCTCTTTTATGTTGTTGTTGCCAATTCTCTTGTTACTCCAGGTGTACTTCCCATTTTGAGGAGGGATGTCCACAAGATTGTGAGTTTGGATTATAGTTTCCAGGGAGTCTCTTGAGGGGTTTGTATAGAAATTTCCTCCTAGTTTTTCATCAGCGTTCCTTATTAAATTCAGGTCTCCTCCCATGAATATGTTCCTTCCTTGAACTGATTGGAGATCTGTGGTTATTGAGTCCCAGCATGAGGCTTTGTCCCTGTAATGATTTGGTGCATAGATGTTATAGATTATGTATTCCTCTTTTGAATCTTTGTTTTGAATATCAGTTCTAACCCACCAGTTGTGGGAATTTTGGTTTATAAGTTCCCATTTGTTTTTGTTCCATATAGTTCCTATACCTCCTGATGCGCCTGTTGCGCTTATTACCGTGCCTGAATAATGTTTGCTTCTTTTGGTGTGATTTTGAAAGTCTTGATCAGAGATTTTGGTCTCCTGAATGAGGAGGAGATCTGGCTGTTCGAGTTTGAGTAGGTCCCGGACTGCATTTATTTTTAGGGAGGAGCCCATCCCCCTACAATTCCAAGAGACCAAAATCATCATTTACCATTTTTGGTATGGATCCCGCTCTTCTCTTTCATATTTTCCCCACTTCCTTTTGATTAAGGTGTCCATTGGTTGCTGAGTTCCAGTGGCCATTTCTTTCGCTGCGTTTTCATCCCTGGTTTCTTTATTTGACTTCCTGCCTACTTTTCTAGGGGGATCAGAGGTGAGGTTATTTTCTTTTGTTTTGTTTCTGGTTAAAATTTGATCCACAGTTGGGGGAGGGGAGGGTTGAGGAAGAGAGAGGGGGGAGGAGATTGCAAGAGCATTGCCTCTGGGGGAAGGGGGAGGGGACATGGGATCCTCGGCTGACAGAGATTCAAAGGGATTTGAAGAGGAGGGGAAGGGTGGGGCTGAACTAGACGGGTGGGAAGGGATAGAGGGATTTTCCAAGGGGGCCTTTGAGTTTGGGCCGGGAGGGGGATTGGGTTTTTTCTTTTTGACTTGTCCCCATGCGCCTTCAGAGTTTTCAACAATTCCATCATATTCATTTGTTTTTAACTTACTACATCTATTTGCGAAATGCCCGTGCTCGTGACATACCTTGCACTTGAAGGATAGCTGCTCATAGTCAACTTGTTGTATGTGTGTCCACTGATCTACTTTGATCTTGATGGCTTCCGGCAGACCTTTCCCCAGATCTACTTTGACGCATATCCTCGCACAAGCATGCATGTTCTCCTTTGGTTTAGATCTATCTATGAATTTGCCGACAGCGTTCCCAATAGCTTTGACTGATTCATCTCCCCAGCAGTGGAGCGACAGATGAGGCAGACGGACCCAAACCGGGACTGCATTTGGGACGTCCATTTCCGGATCAAAGTCAGGGGTCCATCTGTTCAGATATAGGCCTCGAGAGTCCATAAAATAGGGGCCATTTCTGAAAATGAGATTCCTATCCTCCTTTGATTCGAATAAGAACGTGTAGAAGCCTCTTACACAAAATCTAATTGCGATTTTCCCTTGCACTATCGAGTTCCAGTTGCATTCTACCCATTTTTTCACTGATCTGGGGGAGAGCCAGAGTCCCGTGAACTGACCAACCAGACCTCTTTCGGCTAGAGAGATTGCAGCCTTCCTCGGGAGGGAAGGAGGAAGGGAAACTTCGGGAATTTCATCTAGTTTCTTGATGAACTTGGATGCAGATGGACGGATTTTTGCTGCTGCATTCTCAGGGATGAGGGATGCAAATTGTTTCTCGAAGTCTTCAGAATCTGATGGCGGGGGATCTAATCCTGCCATTAGAGAGCCAGATCGCAGGGAGATCAAAGAGGGAGGGGCCGCCGGAGAGGAGCCCCGGGGCGGGAGCTGAGCAGGAGGCCCAGGAAGCAGATGAAGTCTAGCGGGAGCCCAGAGGGTCAAGAAACGCGAGCCTCGCAGCAGAGGGCAGGGGGCGTAGATCAGCAGGGGAACCCTAGGTGAACACCTGCAGCAGCCAAGGCGCGCGATCCTTCTCCAATGATAAATCTTACTTTAAGACCAAAAAGTCCCCATCAAACCTATAATATTTATAAAAATTAATTCTTTTATGTTTAGTAATAACTCTAACCCATACATAAAACTATATATAATCTCCAACCTAAATTATTATTTTACCCAAGAAAAAACATAATATAAATTTAAAATTATAATATATTATTTAAATTTAAACCATACTATTTTTATAAACAAAAATTCTATATTAAAATTTTCTCAGGATTAGGTTTTGGCTACTTAAAAAATGCTTTTACAGTTCATTGATTAGTTTTAGTTTTTGGCTACTTACAAAATTCTTTTACCATTAATTTATTCCACAATAAAATTATTTTATGCAATTTATGAATATATTAATATTCACAACACCAATAAGAAAAGTAACCTACTTTAATATAAGAATATGACCAGTCCAGTTCCACCAAATAAGAAAACCTTTGATAATCAAATGCTGGATAATAAATGCAAAGTGCTAACAAGTTTGGCTCGGATGCGTTGAACTTTAATGAAGCAATATCACAACCTTAATTTAATCAATTAGTTGTCCAAAAAAAATATAAGTAAAGGTTAATTATCTCTTTCTTTTTCCCCAGTTCTAATTAAATGAAATGACTATTACAGATTCAAATAAAGTATT
>APFE031308497.1:0-26198 GCA_000404065.3 Pinus taeda | reverse complement strand
CCTGCGTGCTGGTAAAGGACTGCACTAGTACATTGTAAAAGAAGTTTCTTATTAAAGGAAGAAAGAGACGAATTGCAGTAGGTGGTTTTCACCCACATTGGGTTTCCACCTTATATCATGGTGTTCATGTGTGCTTCTTATGTGTGATGCCCTGTACTGTTTTACTACACTTGTTTACTGTTAATGTGGTTAATAATGTTCTGATGCATTTACTGAAGATAAGCTAACTGAATCATAAGATTGCTGCATATACGCTTGTTGCATTTAATATAGTCGCGTATACCCTTAACTGAAGTCGCGTATATGAATCTGAGGATGAAAATGAAAAGATATCTGATTTGCTAATACTGATTCACCCCCTCTCAGTATTATTTCCAACATATTTCACTTCAAAAACAACCTATAAAATTATAAAATATTTTAATCTTTACCGATTAAAAATTAGTATTTTTTTTAACCAAAACATCTTATCAATATAACTAGCATTTTCAAAATTGTATAGGTTATATAATTAGCGTTTTCAAGCTCATAATATTTCCAAAGGTTCTCGATGGTACTGGATAAAAATAAAACAAAACGATTCCCCACAAAAAAATCGCCCAATTCCGAGGAGAAATTCCTTGAATCGGACCTTCATATGGTTTCCTAGGATTTATCTTATTGCTAGGGTTTATGCGGCAAAGCATGTACAACGCTCAAAAGAGCATGGATAAACATATTAACTGTTTCTGCTCCTATGATACGCAATGAAATCTCCCAGCTGGAGATGAGAATACAAAGTGGTAAAGTCCCCATTTGCATCTCTGGAAGCCCATCTACATCAACTCCACCAAATCCGCCTGTTGTTGTTACCTGATCAAATTAGCTACTGTTTGATCTATTGGGTCTAGTACTAGTGGTAGTAAATTTTGGACCGATTGCGATTCGATTTGAAATCATGATAGCTTATGCTAGTTACTGCATTCTAATCAACCCCACTTCTCGTTAATGGTGATTCAAAATTATCATGTTTGACATGGATGACTGTGGTGTCGAAAATGTAAATTAGCAATTGCTTTGGTTGGTGGGTGGTAGTACAATGGGAAAAAAAAAAAAACATGTTAGCAAGCACAAGTTATAGGAAATTCAATCCCCGACACATGTCTGGCAAGCCGAACCTTACACACATTAAAAAAACAGACAAACTTATTTCCAATTTCCTTCATAACTCAAGTTATGATCATGGAGTTCAAAGAATGGGTACACTACATTTAGGGTCCCAAGGATACTTCCGAGGAACAGAACACTGATATTACAAATGGAGGAGATTTGGATCTCTTAAAAGTTAACATTCTCTATGCAACATTAGTCTTTGTGCCGTGCATCTTCTGAACAGACCTCCACTCACTGAGCTTAGAATGATCTATGATCAATTTATTCTTCTGGCTGATCAATACCATGTCTTCAAATTCTGCATCCCAAATCACATCATCGTCATAAACACAATAATGTTGGACGTGAAATATTGGTTGCATTGAGGAACGTTCCAGTCCAACCTGTTGGAATGAAAAACAACATTATCACCCCTGTTTCATTATTGGTGTCAAGGGAGGATTCATTTATGTTTGTATGATTATATTATGATATAGAGATCTTATATAACTTGCAAAAATTCAATATCAGTAGAACTGTACCATCACATGCCAGGCATGACAAAATTGCCTGCAGTGAACTTACCACACTTAAAACAAAGATGGCGTCCTCTTTTTCCAGCATATCAGGTGTTCGCTGATACAGAGCGCTTGTTTCATCAATGACATGACGTACCAGCATCCCATAGTTCAGGTAAGCTATCTCTGTCCTGACCTGTGTCATGCCAAGATATGTCTATCACAAATTTGTATCAGTTATTGAAGCACGCTTCAGAAAATGATGTCAAGAGTCAAGACCATAGTTAACATATGTGTGATATGCAAAGGTAAGGGAAGTCTCTATTTTTACCAGTTTAAGAGATTGAGTGGCCCGGAAGAATGTGCCAGCGCTTGTAACAGTATTGTATTTATAAGATAGTTCTACTTTTACATCCACAAGTTCACATGGCTGTGGCCCAGCTAATACATATCTTGCCATCAAAACTCTGCAAGGGAATGTATATATATTCTTCATTATCTACAAGGTAGATCATTTATAACCTTCTTTTGGACTCTAAGAAATCCAGTATGACTAGGTCATGTATGCATGACCTACTCAACTTAGAGAAGAAAATGCTTATGTGAAATGCAGTATTAAACTGAGAGAAAAAACCTTTATAAAGAGGAGTTTAGAGTTTCTTACTTGTGACGACCTTCTGGCCTCTGTCGACGTTTTGACATGTTGGGGTACACCAGTGCCACATTTGAGAATCTAATCGGCTGGGATGGTTGTGATAATTTTGCAAAAACTACGAAACCAAAGAAAAGAAATGTCTGTCTTATCAGAATACATAAGTGCTAAATTGGAAAAATAAGGGATGGAATATAAAAATATTTTGTGATGGTATTATACCTGCACCACTCATGAAGACAAATATGAGCTGTGCAATCAGAGCATTTACATTCGCCACAACTAAGGTATATGGTGACAGAGGTGCAAGCTCAGGCTGCAAGCCTGTTGAGAGGGAAACACTAAACATAAAAACTTGGAAGAGTGTGGTCCAAGACAATTCAAGCCCTGTTACTCCAGCCTCTTTGCCCTCCCCTGCAAATTGGAAAAACTGGCGCGCAGTTTCCTCCAATGCCAACCCTTGAAACTCTGGAAGATATAGTAAAGTGAATATCATGCTCAGCAAAATGGGTGCCGAAAACATTGCCAGTGAAAATTCTGGCAAAGAGCTTTTCAGCATGTAGGTATAAAAATCATATATCAGTGTCATAACTCCTTGATCTTCCTGCAAGATTGTGAGTTTTTTAAGTCCTGCCATCCCTTTGAATTCTGGAAGATCCGATGTCATATATGCTTCAAATTCATCCTCACTTTCCCCCTCACCATCTGCAAGTAAATCGTTCAACTTGCTGGATACCGTGTCTGTTACCTGACCTGCTGTGGTAGCAACCTGCTCTGCCATTGAAGAAACATGTTCCGCTACTTGGCCCATATGTTCCATAACTGGATCAGGCAATGACTCGGAGACCTGATTTATGACCTTCTGTCCTATTTGGACAACTTGCTCTGCAACTTGGACAACCTGCTCACGTTTTACAAAAAGATGGTGTAATACTTCAAGTGCTTGGTTAATAACAATAACAAAACAGTCCTAGTTGAGACAAATTGTACAGAAAGTGACATGACCTACCGAGCCTGCAACTTTCTCTTGATTATTATTTGCTTCATCGACTTCAGTTCCAGCTTGTGAATTTTCGCTTGGTGATAACTGCAAATAATCTCTTGCCTCGCTCCTTTGCTCTGCATTGGTTTTGCTATCATGTGCAGTTTCTATCACAGGAGCTTCAGGATTCTCTTGTGCAACAATATCCTTTGAAGCTGCTTCATCTCTCAACATTTTTACAGCATCTTCACCTGGACAATCTTCCACAGTAACCCATGCAATCTTAGAGCTTTCATCGTCCATTCCCTTGTGATTTGAACTTTTCTGTTCAAACATTTTATCACTGGTCTCATCCGTTCTGCTGCCAGTGGCACTTATACTAGTATAAGCATGTCTGCTTGATATTTTGGGCTTTCCAGACTGTGGAATATCGTTGGAGGAGAATGCATCGCCTGATTGCTGTGTACTTTGAGTTTGTGGTCTCACAAGTGAAATCCCCTTAAGATCTTTGTTGCCACTGTCATCTTTCTCTGCACTTAGTTTTCTTGAAATCATGTCCTTATGAGCACTATTTTCTATTCCTTTTGATTCAGAACCTTTCTCCAATCCTTTGGGGCTCTCACATCCTTGTTCCTGTGATTCCTTAGGTGGAGAGCTATCAAATATTTCAGGATTTGTCAATATGGTTTCTGCAACAGGTGCAACTTCTCTAAACGAAGACTGGGCTGCTTTTGGAGGTTTCAATCCTTTACTGCTCTTGTCTTTATTTAATCTCCTAGCAACAGGAGTTTTCTCCTCATTAAATTTTGTGCATGTCTTCTGTTGTCTTCCAGAATCCACCTGTCCCATTGCATTAACAGTAGAGTCCTGCTTATCCTTGAGGTTTTTTCCTGAAATGAATTTGTATTGTGTATTGGATTTAGTATCTTCAGATTTCGAACCTGATTTGGAATTCATTTCTGAATTTTCTATCTGTTCTTCATCCTCAAGCCCATCTGAGATACTCCCTCCTCGCTGTTTCCATGTTAAGAAAAAAAGTACAGATTATATAGGTAGGTGAAGGATTAGACTCTTAGAGGATTAAGAGCCAACTGTTTTGAGGGAATGCATATCAATCAGGACTAGTGCTAGAATTCTGATTAAGGACAAGGAGAAACACAATTCTATTCTCAATCCCTTAACATCGAAATTACAGTTTCATGTAATTAATGTTTGAAGATGCAGAAAGTGTCGTCAGTTTGGGGGCATGCACATCTATTTCTATAGAAAAGGGAAGCTATTTCCTTACTGCATTGTCAGTCCCTTTAACCCTTTTCCGTCCATGAAATAAGCACCACATCTTAATATTCAAGCAAGACTACTGACATTTTCTAAACAGAAACGAGAATATTGACACCTAATCATAAGCCTTCATTCATTTAAGAAATTCCACAGAATTATTGCAGATCACTGTACCGATAATTCTTTAGAGAACATCCATAAGTATATGACAATGAAGATCATTCCTTTGAGACACGCGAATACCTTAATTGATAGGAAAAAGAGCCCATCAATTTTCCGGTACCTCAAAAATCACCTTGAAACGTGATTGGGACATAACAGCCACAACCTAATCTAATCTAGTAGACACGTTATGCCACAAGATAATCCCATTGATCCAGTAGACATGAATGAACATGAAACAATCTTCCAACTCTAGACGAGCATCTTCAAAACTATTCTTAAATGGGGATTTCTCCATCCAGGCCTCTGAGAGAATTAGATTAGCCTATTAGCTGGAGCAGTATTGCCACAAATAAACTAAGACATTAGATTAGCCTATTAGCTGTAGCAGTATTGCCACAAATAAACTAAGATGAAGAATTACCTTACACAGCAAAACAATATCGCAAAAGTCTTGAAGCTTGAATCAGGTGATGGTGGATAGATTATTTCAGCAAGTGTTCAATCCTAAAGCCCATTGCAAACTCACTCAAGGGTTGCCAACTCACTAAAGGGTGGAAATGAAAGGGTATGCAACAGAGGTCCAATGACACATTCAGAGCAGTATACAATGACACATTCATAGCAGTATAAGCCAAAGTAGTAATATGCGAAGCATTCCTCACAGCACTAGCTTATATTGGGTTTGTGCCCGTCTTATCTATTAATCAATTTTTTGGGTAATTCTATTAAATATTAGCGCCGAGGAAATTGTAAGCGGAAAAACCTGATGATAAAAAAATACAAGTGGTTAGTGCACATCTCCTCTGCCATGGTTATAAGAGTGGAAGGTGAAGGGTGGAGAATTTGGCTTCACTTCAATGTTGAATGAAGGTTACCAGGCATAACACTAAACCATAAGTAATGTTAGTTTTAGGGTGAGAAAGGAGGGAGTAAGGATATTATTAGGAACTTACCATGAAGCCAGTTTTCATAATGACCAAAACCATTAAAAATTTTAGTCTATTGACTATAACAATGGGCAATTTTAGTTTTGGAGTGAGAAAAGACAATATAACAATGGGCAATTTTAGTTTTGGAGTGAGAAAAGACAATATCACATTAGCAGAGTATATCAGCATCTAGGCTTACCATAAAGCCAGTTTCCAGAATGGGAAAAAAAATTGGACCTAAAACTATGAGCAATTTTAGTTTTGGAGGAAGGATAATATCACTGTAACAGCTTACATCAGCATCAAGACAGCATCCAGAATGGAAAAACCTTTAGTACCAATAACATTTTAATTTTTGTATCACAACAATTTTTTTTCCACAACTAGGTTCAGTATAGGTCGGGGTTAGCTCAATGTTGAATGAAAGAATGATCTGGTCAGTAGTGGGATGCTATGATCAGGATTGTGTATAGTTGGAGAATGATATGCCTATTAGTGGCTCACTAGTGGGATGCTATCATCAGAATTGTATAAAGCTTGAGACTGATCTGCTCAGCAGTCAAATGCTATCATCAAGATTGTGTAAAGATTTGGGATAGTTTAATTCCCTAGAAATGGCTCCCATCCTTACCATTATCCTCAACCCAACCCATGATCCCTGACCCTGATAGACACTAAACCCACATAAACCAACTAGTCTACACATTATGGGTACTTTGTATCACAATTGTACAAGATACATATCACAATTATCACAGATATAGAACTATTCACACAACACACAATTAGAAAATGCGTAGTCCACACAATTAGAAAACACATAGTCTAACTAATAACTAACGAACAAAATAACTAACAAACAAAATGACGTTTTTCCGAATACTTTTTCTGGTCAATTTTGTCCAAAATTCTATAGATATTTTTAAAAATCATAAGTTTAAGTTGTTTAATCCGCAAACATCCAGTGCCATAAAGTTTGTTTTAGGGTGCTGAATCTATTTATGCATTCAAAAATACATTTTAAACAATAAAAAATCACAATCTTAGTATAAATTGTATTGCGATATTCTGACAAAAAACCATTTTATCACACTAAAAAATCATAATCTATTACTAGATTGTATTACGAAATTCCGAAAAAAAAAAGCCTATTTCATCACCCCACACCCATTACGAGATTCCGAAAAAAAAACTATTTCATCACCCCACACCCAATCAGAGAATGACTATTATAGTAAACCAAAGTCCGGATATGCACTGTAGTATTAAGGCTTGCCATCATTAGACAAGTAAGAAACAACCACTGGACAAAGCAGTCCCACCATCACTTCAAAGATGGCCTTTCTGAACCCAATTAAAGATATAAAACATATATACATACTCTTTCTGCATCATCACTGCCACAATTTGTATTGCTGTCATCATTCACATCACCCTCGCCTTCTAGATCCAGATTCTCGACTTCATTCCCAGATGTCCTCCGTCTCCTTCGGCGTCTCCCGCCATGAATTCCCCCGGAACCTCGTCCCATTCCAGATTTAGGCACCCCAACAAATCGAGGTGCCTTAGGTTCAAAGCCCCCAACAAATCTCAGATTATCATTCCCTGAAAAATAAGTATGTGATCTCCATCCCTGTAGGTTAGAAAAACCAGCATCCTGTTTATGAAGGATGCAGAGGTTACTGTGTCGGTTATGAGTGGGAAATTGATTTGCAGGGCTTCTGCTTCCAGTTATGATATTTCTGGCAATCAGAGTAGAAAAGCTCATTGTTGGCAGAGCAGAGTACTCTGTTTTCCGAGCTTGTGATTTTCTTGTTAATATTTATGTTCATGGTGTCGAAGGTTTTGGTTCTCCATGGTGTGTCCGAGTCCTTTGTTTATGTGCAGGCTGAGGTAAGCAGTTTTTCATTGTACGTGTAGTCTTGTCAACCACGACTCGTGGGTACACCTGAACTGTCGCCTGCAGTCGAGGGATACCCGTGACGCTGAGTGTTCGGGAATTCCGAGAATTAAAAAATAGATAAATGGATCTTGTATTAAATTATAAAATAAATACGCTTATAAACCTTATTTTCCTTTCTTTTAATGTATATAAATGTATCGATTTGGAATTTAATTGGGTTTTTAAATAATATAGTGAAAATATTAAATTTATTATTTTATAATTCATAAAATTTAAGTTAACGCATCTATATTATAATTTTTAATAGAGATTTTACATTGATATTAGTAAAAGATAATTTTTTTAATGGTAAGAAATTTCAGATAATTGAGTTGTCAAATTAATAGTGGAGATAGTTATAATTGGTTGTTATTACTAATTATTATTATTATTTAAAGAAATCATACTATCTAGAATTACTTACCAGAGCAGGTTTTCACTTTTACTAAATACTTTTATTTCTTAGTCGGTTAACCAATTTCCTTACATCTAAAAAAACGAACCCAATAATAATTTTAGACGTTGAAAAAATACTTTGATTATATAATGATCATATAATTAGGAATTTAATTAATTTTTAAATAATTTAAAATTAAATGAGAATATTGAATTTAAGATTTTATAGTTTATAAATTTTACTTAAACCGTTATGTTATAATTTTTTAATAAATGTTTAAATTGATATTAGGAAAAGAGATATTTTGTTAATGATTAACTTACTTCATAGTAAAGGAATAAGATAATTCTCAATATTTTAAGGTTTTTAAATTTTCGAGATGTTTTTTACTTTTCAAATTTAGTAATCATGATTGATTTTTTAATTTTTTTATTAGATGTTTTGAATATACAAATTTAATAATTACAATCGTGAAACTTAAATTTAATAATTATGATTTTGAAATTTAAATTTAATAACGGAGCAAAATTATATAATTTAAATATTTAAATTAATTTGTATGGTTTAATATACAAATTTAATAATTACACTTGTGAAGCTTAAATTTAATAATTATGATTTTGAAATTTAAATTTAATAACCAAGCAAAATTATATAATGTAAATATTTAAATTAATTTGTATTATTTTTAATGTTTTTAATTAAGTAGGTTAAAGATTGATTTATTAGATTTTAAAAACATTTTGTTTAAAAAATATTAAAATTGTTGATTTTTGTATGTTATTTATAATAAATTCACAAACATATTGCTTATTGATGATAAATTATTTAACACATTTGATAGAGTATAAGATCATTCAAAATGTAATTTTTTTATACATTTTCTTTTATGTTTTTTTATAAAAAATGTAATTGATTTATGATGTACTTTAAAATTAGATAATAATATAATAATAATTGAGTGGAGAAGCTTATTCTACAGTGTAGTATGATGTGTAATGTTATTCGTCCATCATCAAATTTGAAAATTTGTTCATGTTGGCCAAAATAAAAAATATTGAGCCTAGAGGCTCATTCTACAGCGCAGTATGATGTGTAACGATGTCCCTTCATCATCAAATTTGAAAATTTACTCATGTTGACCAAAATAATTTTTTTTAAATCTAAAAAACAAAAAAATTAAATAACTATACAAAACATTTAAATAATAAGGATTCATAAAAGAATTTGCATGGTAAGAAACTGAATCCCTCTCAGCTCATATTAAATTTGTATCTATGCTAATAATAATAAAAATGCAATATACTCATAATGTTTAACTATTGCATAAAACAATAGCTCATAGGGACAGTTCAATTGATCATAATAATGTTATGAAATATTATGTAAATCATTAATTCTAAGGTTCAAATCCCTCATGATCAAGCCAAAAAAACTATTACATAAAACAATAAGATATTCACAATTTAATCACTCTCTTACCATTATTATTATATTGAATGTATAGCTAATATATTTATAATTTTATAACCTAATTAGAATTATTACCTTTTATATAATTAATATACTTATTGATGATGATGGTTAACGTCCACCGAGACCAAACATTGGTCTATCGGACTTAAAGAAACAAATTATTTATTTTGATTTAAGATTTTATTCCTATGCTCAAAAAGCTTGGAGAGAAGCCTCCCAAGCTCACTATAATTTTGATATTGTAAAAGCCTCACAACCTCCCTTCAAATATTACGATCTCTGAACCATTATTATGACTTCAATTCCTCATTCCCATAATTGCAATATCCACAACTATTCTAAAATCATCCACAACTATCATAAATCTTTTGAAATCAAATAATTCACACTTTCATGATCTTCTTGTAACTTAATAATTTGGCTTCCAATTTTATTATGAATATTGTAAAATTTGAATAATTTATAGTTATATTTTTATCTTTTTTTATAAATATATTACTTTTTTATATATTAGAATGCTCAATAACTATTTAACATGATTATTTTTTTTCACGAGTAGGAAAATTTATCATAATTCAGCTGTCAAAATAGTAGTGAGAACAATCATCTCTCATTGCTAACTGCGAATGCAGGATGACTCATCACCGCTAATCAAGAAAAACCACACCACCTAGAATAACTCGTTGGTGGTATGTAAGGGGGCATGCTTTCACTCTTGCCAGATGCCTCTAGGTCTTGGTCATTGACCTGTGAATGCAGGGTGATTCATCACCGTTATTCAAGAAAAGCCATGCCACGCCACTTAGAATAACACGTTGGTAGTCTGTAAGGGGGCAGGCTTTCACTCTTGCAAGATGCCTCTAGGTCTTGGTCGTTAACCTATGAATGCAGGGTGACTCATCACTGTCATTCAAGAAAAACCACGCCACCTACAATAACATGTTGGCGGTCTATAAGGGGGCAGACTTTCATTCTTGTCAAATGCCTCTAAGTCTTGGTAGTTAATCTGTTTCATTACTGCCAGCTGCCTCTAAGTCTTGGTCGTTAATCTGTTTCATTACCTCCGGAAAAAACGAGCTCTTAACTAAACAAAACAATGTTAAGACATACTCCAAACCCAAACTCAATTATTTATTATAAAACAAATAAAATATATTTCATAATTTAATTTAAATTTAAAAAAATATAAAATATATATTTAACAATTTAATATATATATATAATATTTTATTTGAAAAAACCATAATTCAATATCAATGAAATATACATTTACGATATTTAAAATTAATATATGAATATACTTTATTATAATTTTTTAAAATATTTATAATAGCTACCTCGTCAACTTGCACTCACATGTCATAAAAAATTGCTTGCTTAATATGTGTACACGTTTATATTATATAAACGTGAATTGAGGTTGTCATAGCGTGCATTGCGTGTTATGAAGCCTACAAATTAATATGCCCCTTGCAAATTTCTTACTACAGAAGCAACTCCCACATGGCAGTAAAATTTCAAAAGATAGGGTCTTCGAGATTTTAAACCAAATTAATGATTATCTTTAAAAATAAAAATTATCACTCGATTTATTTGATATTAGGGATAGTTAACTATTTTCGATGGGGATAGCCATCATTGAGGCTAAGGTGAACTTGAATTAGATTTATTGCTACATTATAAAGTCAACGTTGTCCTATGGTGAGGCTTCTATGTATGCATTTAAGGGAAAATGTTGATTTGGTTGGCCACTTTTCGGTTTTTATTTTTTATTTTTTTATATTAGCGTTTTTTCAATGTAATTTTATTTTTTTTGGGCAGGTATGTATAATTATATGGATTTAATTTATTTTATTAATGTTATTTATAATTATTTAAAGGATATTAAAGTTAGTAATTATTTTTAAAGGTGTAAAGATATATTGAAGAAATAGAAGATTTGGGAAGATATATATAGAGTCCTTACATGCCTGCGTATAGTCTATATATGCACATGTTGTGATCATTGCTAGATGTATTAGTGCACTAATGACCATTACATGCATATATATCATGAGTATTGGAATTATTTGGGTATGGATGACCACTAAATGTACAATCAATATGTATGCACATATAAAGAAAGCATGAGGATAAGGGTCTCCTCTCCCTTGGGCATATTCCAAACCTTGTCTTTGTACACTGAAAAACTCTCCAAGGATAACCTTAACGTATAGATTTTGCAGCTCCTAATGCAACTGTGCATTCAAATGTATGACTACAAGTATATTTGATGGTGCAACTTGGTGTAGCATATATTGCTTTGAGATAAAGTGGATTCAATGAATAGTAGATATCTTTAGCAAATAATGCTAACCTTATTGAAAAGTGGAAACTAAAGAATCAACCAATTGTCATAAATGTGTAACAAAACAAATTTAGTGAGGATGACAACTTTCGTTTTCACCCATGCCAAGGATTTTCTTTAGATAGTGTATATTTAATAATGGATCTACTTAATCCTAGATGTATTATGCTCCACTACTCCCGCACCCCACTCGATTTTGGGATAGTCAAACACATCAAGTCTCTCAAAAAACATTAGATGTTCCACACCTGACAGCTATAGTATCCCATTGCATTGGCAAATGCATAGTCTTTGAAGACGACAGTGATCCTGAGCTCCTCTATTTGTGTACACCAACTGGCATCTAGTTGTTCCAAAACTTAAGTAACAAAATAAAAATAGTGGCATTTCTAATAAAGGGCATCAAATTTAGATGACTTCCAAATTTCCAACAACATCACTAGCATGTCTTTTAAATTTGTAGAGAGATAGCATTTTTTATTTAATAAAATTGTTTTATAATATTAAATAATGCAGAACTCTACATCCCAAGCACCACAAACAAATCCCATTGTTGAATGCATGCGCATAAGGTTTTCCAAGCTTTCTAATGTAAGCGCCACAAGGCGAGCCCACTACATACAACCTATGACATGAGCATAAAGTGTTGACAGACATTGCCTCAGGTGTGTCATGCCCAACTATCTGTCTTTTCTCTACCACAAGGTGCTGCCAATCCCAGATTTCTGCTAGGGCACGAGATCAATCTTCATCGAAGTCCTAGAGCCTAACGACTCATTCCCCAGGTTGCACAATGGGTCCTCTTGTGAGATTCCACTAATCTATTTAACACTACTTGAGGAATGATGCTAATGTTCTTATTACAAGAAGGGCATGAAAATTATTGGATTATGAAGAGCAACCTTCTACTTTAGTGGTTGCTTACTTGTTGATGGTAATTTTTCATTGCAACATTTGGTTATGCCTAATTTAATATCACTGATGGAAAATTACGTAGGTAAATAACTAAATGACTACAAAATTTTTACAATTCCCTATTTAATTCTCTAAGTATTGAGGAATTTGTTGGTTTATTATGTTGCCATGTTGGGCAGGGAAAATTGTAAAGACAAAATGGATCAGTTTTCACACCATTTCTTTTACTAGTTGGGTCAATACAACTAAGAGGAAAACTTCAAAGAGCTAGACAAAAAATTGACCAAACTGAGTTTGCCCAGGGGAAGTTGGAGCCTCTCTTGAGTTTTTAAATGATGATTATAGATTTGACCAACTTTCCCATGTCCAATGCTTGTCTTCTTGATGAAAGGATCACTCCAGTAAAAGCCATGTCGATGTGGGTAGACAACCTTTATATGAAGATCATGAAGGTTGTTTTGAATGACTTTGATTACACTAATTCCAAGGATGTTTGTGGGGTTTTGATCCACTATCTTGGAAAGAAATGGGAGGTTTGGGATTAATTTGATTTCGTCGGGAATACGCATGCAAATGGTGTTCATTGACATGGATACATTTGTTTCCATTGACAATATTGAAGTCTTTGGGGGAGTTCAGAGAAAATATGGCTATTGGATTTGCTCATAGGTTTGGGGTTCCGGTGACATTTTGAGGGCTTCATGCTACTTTTCTAGATACTTCACAAGAATATAAAAGAACCTTTCGTGTGAGGATTGTAGGAGTGTGTGGATTCAAATGATAAGTTGGCTCTTTGGATTTGGTGTGTGAGACTACTTCATGACTGCCTTCTTTGAGCATTCTTGGAAATCTCTGTGTTGACTAGGTTAGAGTTGTTGGCAGTGAGGTTGACGACTTGCATTGTTCATAGTGTGAATATTCGTTGGTGGTGAGGTTAACGTATTCCACTGTTCAAAGTGTCATGTGGTAGAAAATGGTTTGATGGAGGTAGACAAAATTGAGTGTGATCTTACTAGTTGGGATGAATAGTGTATGCCGAATCCAACCCCGCAAAGAGACACCTTCAATTTAATTATAAAAACCAAAACATTTATTAATACAGTGTGCTTTTTTTTACTTATGTCCCTAACCACAACACATCCTAACATTGTAATGCTTGACACCAACTTCATAGAGGGTATCAAAATTAGACAACTTAGCCTAATAGATGTTCCTATATAAATAAAATCATAATAATAAAAGTGTATCTACGTGATTAAAAAACAACCATTATACTTACAATTTTTATTTATAAAAAATATAAGATATTAAATTTTTTCATATTGCTAATCCACATATTAGATATCTCAATAACATCGAAATATAAATTATAAACGGTTTAAAAAAAAAGTAACATTAGAAAAAAAAATCATACACACCATCAACCAACCATTCTAGAAACCGTCTTTATAAATGTAGACAAACATCTAATTTTTTTCCTAATTTAGATGTATGAAGTTAACCAAACCACATACCTTTGTGGGTCCTACCGTCCTTGTGGACTATCAATAATGATAATTGATTTATTAAGGAATATCCTATAGTGACTCTATCATTATAATAATAAATAATTAGGCAAGAGCTAACGTGCATACTATAGGGTATTAAATGCTCGACTACATGCGCCTCCGTTAGCTCTTTAACGTGCGTGCGCATGTATTTTTTATTTATCTATCACCGCACACGCGTTAAAGCGCTAACATAGGCGCATGTAGCCGGGCATTTAATGCCCTATAATATGCTCGTTAGCTCTTGCCAAATAATTATACCTAAAACATTGGAATAGTTATTAAAGCCACTTCCTTATAATAATGATTTTTCCACGTCATCATTATTATTGTTAGTTAAAGCACCCTCAACAAATCTACTATTTGTATAATTCCTCCACTATCGATGTACATAAGCCACATGCTATACGTATGTTTGCTACATATATTTGTATGAAATTTTCAAACTGAGTACAGGCCTGAAGTAGCAGAAGCGTCAAGATTCATAAGACTTTGCCAACGTTAGTACTAACAGGTGAGCACATTAAAAGTTGAGAAAAAAACTCTTATGTTGATTGAAAGTAAAATGGTCATTTTTTAAAATCTGGAGAAAATCCGCACGACGTCGAGTTATTTAACATTGTGCTTGAAGTTACTTAATAAGAGAGGGCAATGAGTGATCAAATTTTAGCTAAATTTTGAAAGAAAATAGCTTCTTTGTTTTCTCAAATTATTTCCATCGTTGCTCTTAATTTTGCAGGTTAGGGCATGTGTTGTCAGAAAATGATAAAAAAATCCAGTTTGTTCCAATAGTGTTGTAAATTTCAATTCTCTAGTCTTTGAACCGAAAATATTTCGCACTATTATTTCAATTTCCTGTGTTGTAAATCGATAGATTCCATGCATTTATGTAAATATAGGTTTGCAGTATCGACTATGTTCTACCGCCATTTGCTACTGAAACTATAGCCCCTAAATTGGATGCTAAAGTTCGATTCTTTCCGAATAGAAAAAAGGCTTTATTTTGCAAATTCGATGTTTGAACTTGTTTCTTTAGCGGGGTTTAATCGCTGGATAGTTCTATTTTTCAAAACAAAATGGTGGTTTGAATGTATATGTAATAGTTTTGGTGACAATTCCATGTAATAAAATTAATAAAGGAAAAATAATAACCACAGTTATGGGACACTTATTCCAAATTTAATGTTGGGCAAGACATCTTAGTGTGGGTGTTCATTTGGTTTGTTATGGCTAAGAAAATTGGAAAAGACAATGACAAAGACTTTGAAAAGACATGAGACATTAATTGGCATTTTATTTATGAAAATAATGGAAAATAAGAGAAAATGAAGATAAGATGTCACAAGTTGCATGTGAAGAGGAAAATGAAAGAAAATAATGGAAAATTGAAGAAAATAGAGGTCTCATTAATAAAAATGATTCTGAGGACCAGTTTGTAGCTTTTTGTCAGTTTTGTTTTGGAGCTCTCTTTCTATTATCTTTCTCTCTCACGCTCTTGGACACTTAGAGTTTTCTTGGAGCACTTCAACACTGGATCAAGAAAAGTAAAGAAGACAAGAGGAAGCAAAGATCAAGAAATGAAGAGTAGGGATCAAGCAACTACAACGGGATTAATTGCAGGTATCGATTTGCATGTGTGATTTCCTTGCTAGATTTTGAATGAATGGTTATGCATGTGTGTTCTTGGTTCTCTTACTGTCATTGGTGTGGGTTTTTCCAAGTGTGACAATGTTCCTCAACCTTCCCTTTCCATTTCCAGATAGTCATGGTGTGATGGGGTTCTCATGTTTTTGGTTGAGCGGGATTGCTGGATGGATTCGAAACCGAGTGATGTGGTCTCTTAAAGGAAGAACACATGGCCTAGTGATCCCTGAATTGGATCGTGGATTGTGGTAAATCCTTGGCCTAGTAACCCCTGAACTTGGACTATGGGTTGCGGTAAATCTGGATTTTGTGTTACCTCGGTGGGCCTAGGAATCCTCGATCAGTGAATGGCGAGATATATGGTAAAGCCTAGAGGTGGGTGCCCTTGATCATGCCTAGGAATCCTTGACCAACGAATGGAAGGATATACAGTAAATCCTAGAGGGTAGAGTCTTGATTAGGGCCTAGTGATCCAGTGTGGATTGCGGTAAAGCTTAGAGACTAAGAGACATGCAAATTCCTCACGGCGTAGGTGGAGAAATTCAGTGGCATCCATGCTTGTTTAGGACCTAGTGATCCAATGTGGATTGCAGTAAATCCTGGTTCTATTGATGAGGGTGAGGTGGTTTAGCCTTGCGAAGCCCTGGTTGGTTTTTAGTTATGAGTCCCACATTCATGCTTGGAATATGGCACGGGGGTGATTGACTGAAAAAAATATTTGGTTTAACCAATCTATGGTCAGGTGGTTCGTGGAAGTCCCATACCTAGTTGGCTTATGCATTCATTTATAAGAGTTCTTTTTCCTTAGTATTTCATGTGTAAATGTACTGGTCTATATGTGGATTTTATGGTTGTTGTGTCCTTGTTATTTATGAGTATTTTTTATGACAGTGATGATGTATGGCTCACATCATGTTTTTATTTGTAAATGAATGAACAATGAATATATTACCTAGTAGATGATAATGTAGCTAATGTGATAAGACATTAATGCTTCTTAGCGATTCTCAGATAAGTCTGAGACCCCTATGCTCAGGTCTGTTGTTATAACCTGCAAAATGCATATTTGTGATATGTTTGACGAAATGCCTGACAAGGCTAGTAGGGTCCAGTCAAGTCCTTGTTCAAGTATTTGCATTAGTATCATTGCTTCGATGTTACTTCTCATTTTTGGAAGTTTCATGAATTTCTAGGCAGTGGCTTGAGTCTTGGCCTTAAAGAAGTGACACAAAATCCAGGGTCACAAGCTCAAAACTAGCTGAAAAAGTCCCCAGTCATTGGCATGCCCTTGTTGTGGGAGCAATTGGAGAGTCCCAGTCGCATGCATTCCGATGTCATGGGAGCGACTGAGGCTCTAGGTCAGTAAATTCTCAAGTTACCTTAGAGGTTGGTCACCTGGAAGGGTTGGTTGGATCTTGAAGGTTTTGTAACATGTGTAGAAGGTCAAATTGGTTGTGTTTTGTCGATTCCACTTCCTTAACTATACATGGGGAGTTGAATCAGATCCTATTAGACTCTCTTCACATGTTTACCCCTGCGGACCAGTTAACTTGGGTAAATTTGGGAGGAGGGTGTTACAGAGTGGTATCAGAGCATGGTTCACCCCTTGGACTGGATGGGTGGTGTGTGTTGGTCATGCATTCATGTCGATTGTCACATGTATTCCTTATGCTTAGGGTCTATGTGCTTGTTGCATATGCATGGGGTTGGTCATAGTTGCAGTGGTGTCATTATGTGAAAGTTGAAGGTGTCATAGCTGGATGTGGTCGTCATGAGTGTATGTCGATTATGCATTGGTTATGCATGTTAGTGCTTATATATTGTTATGCATACATTGATATGGTTGTAGTTGTCATGCATGAGGTCATGATGTGTGGTTGATATGGTCATGCATTGATGTCTGGAATATGGTTAGGATGATAACTATACGTTGTTATGATTATGTTTATACATGTATTGCATTAATTTGGTGGATCCACAGATGAGATATCCTCTTCTGAACTGTATTGAGGTATGTTGATTATGTTATGTTTTGGTTTTAGATGACATGGTGTACTTGCATAAAGGAGATCAAAGATGACTAGCAAGATGGTAGACTACAATTCCCGAGATTCTCCTTATGGATCAGACAAGAAATGTAGTGTTGGGCACTCTTCTAACTTAGCAAACACATTAAGAAGCTTGAAGGAAGAATTAAGAAGTTACAAAGCAGATGATGACATAAATCATGTAGGCACAAGAGAAACATGCAGAATTCAATGTTGTAATGCTTTAGAGTTTGTCAGAATTGCAGGGACCGACCACTTCGAATAAGTCATGGGCAGGTCAGATAGGGATGACACAATTAGAGATGGTAGGGTCTTGGACACTCCAGATAAGAAAGGTGATGGACACAGATACTATTCTAGTTCTGGTTTTCACAGGAACTATGATCATCATCGTTATCACCCTTACAGGAGGAGTGACAGGGGATACTTTCCAAATGAGTTTATGAAAGCTAAGCCACCTACCTTTGACGAATATTTGCAGAAGTCAGAGGACGCAGAGGCTTGGTTACTTGGGATGAAGAAATTCTTTGATTTACGTGAGTACACAAATAATATGAAGGCCAAAATATATATCTCCAACCTTAAAGGGAAAGAAAACATCTGGTGGGAAGATGTGAAGTGGGTTAAAGACATCACGACAGAAGACTTGAGGTGGCATGAATTCAAGAGACTTTTTAGGAAGAAGTACTTATTATAAAGGTACTATGACAGTAAGGCTAAGGATTTCTATGAGTTAAATATGGGATCGATGACAGATGAGAAATATACAACCAAGTTCTTGGATTTATTGGGGTATGTACCATACCTTAAATATGAGTAAGCTAAAGTTCAGAGATTGTCAGTGAATTGCCATTAGCATTTAGAGTTCAAATTGAGTATGATGAACCTCGGTCACCTAAGGAAGTTATTGGGAAATTGAAACATTGTTATTAGTAGTTAAAGCATAAGAATGAATCTCAGCAAGGTTGGAAAGGGAAATACAAAGCTAAAGGTAAATGGCAACCGAAAATAACAAGGCCTCAGAATGCAAAAGAGACAATGTTGTACCATAGAAGAAGTTCAATGTAGCTAGACAAGAACACGGGTGACAACAGTAAAATAGAGGTGATGGTACAGGATGGTTGGAGTGTTGGACATGTGGTAAGGAACATATTAAGAGGGATTTTCCGCAAAATCAGGGTGGTAGGCATTGAATTTACAGTGCAGAGGAGGCACAAATAGTTGGGTAGGTTTGGTAGAGAAGTCCAAGGATTTATGCAGTTTGAGATAACAAGAAGGGAAAGCACCAGGGAATTGTTATCGAGATGGACGATAAGCTTTGTGATCAAGTTGTTTCCATTTTTATTGACCCTGGATCTAATTATAGTTATGTTAGTCCTGACTTGGCGGGTAAGTGTGGTTTGAATAAAAAGTGCATGCAAAATCCTGGTCAGTGCAGCTAGCTACATATACAAAGAAGAGAGTGTATCATTGGGTAAGAGCTTGTGTATTTGAGTTGAATGATATGCCTACCTTAGCACATTTGAATGTATTGCCATTGGGATCATATAGTATGCTATTGGGTATGGACTGGCTATATCTTCATAGGACCAAGGTAGATTTTTATGACAAAACCAATGAGTGTTTGGATGACAATGGATAACAGAGAGTCTTACAGGGTAACAAGAAGGCAACATCAGTCTGAATGGTTACAACTATGCAGACAAAGTGGAGTAGCAAAAAAGGGTGTGTGTTATTTGCAATGCACATTTCTAGCGATAAAGGTAAGGATGTTGGGGATGCAGAGGTATTGAGCAGGTACTTGATCTTACAGTAGTTTTAGGGTGTGTTTCCAATAGAGATTTTCCGAGTTGTAGTCTCACAGAGAAGTGGACTTTTCCATTGAGTTGGTACTAGGGGTAGCACCAACGTCGAAGGCGCCATATAGGATGAGCACTCCAGAGTTGGTAGAATTAAAGTTGCAGTTGAAGGAAATGCTTGACAAGGGATACATTATGCCAAATGTATCACCTTGGGGTGCACCAATGTTGTTTGTGAAGAAGAAGGGTGGTACTCTCAGGTTATGCATCAATTACAAGAAGTTGAACAAAGTGGCCATCAAGAATAGGTATATTTTGTCGAGGACTAATGCCTTGTTTGATCATTTGAAGGGAGAAGCAGTGTTCTTGAAGATTGATCTGAGATCTGGATATCATCAGGTACGCATTAAAGAAGAAGACATTTACAAGACAACTTTCTAGACCAGGGACGGGTATTATGAGTTTTTTCTAGTTCCATTTGGTTTGACTAATACTCCAACTACCTTTATGTTCTTGATGAATAATGTGTTGTGTCCTTGTATAGACAAGTTTGTTATTGTATTTATTGATGACATCTTGATATATTCTAAAAATGAAGAAGAGCATGTCAAGCACTTACCAGTAGTATTGAGATTGTTGAGAGAGCATCAATTGTATTCCAAGTTCAGAAAAAGTAGTTTTTTTTCATGGAGTGGGAAAATCCTAGAATCATGGAGTGGGAAAATCCTAGAAATGTGGAAGAGGTAAGATCATTTACGGGGTAAGTAGGTTATTATAGGAGGTTCATCAATAAATTCTCTCGCATTTCTTACCTGATTACATTGTTGCAAATGAAAGGTAATAAATTTGAATGGACAGAGGAATGTGCAACAAGTTTTGAATAGTTGAAGTAGTTGTTGATGAATTCTCCAATGTTAACTATTGCAAATCTAGAAAAAGAGTTTTTGGTATGTACAAATACTTGTAAGAAAGGACTTGGTGGAGTCCTTATTCAGGAAAGACAGGTAGTATGCTATGAGTCACAGAAATTGAATGAGCACAAGCAGAATTATCCAACACACGATCTTGAGCGGGCAGTGATCATCTATGCATTGAAGATGTGGAGATACTATCTTCTTGGCAGGAGGTTTGTATTGATGAGTGATCACAGTGGGTTGAGATACTTGTTTGACCAGCTGAATTTGAATCTTAGGCAAGCTAGATGGTTGGCCACGATTAGTGAGTTCATCTTTGAGATCAAGTACATCAACAGTAAAAAGAACAAGGTTGCAGATGCTTTTAGGAGGCGAATACAGGTGAATCATCTAACAACTATGAGTTCTTATGGGACAAACTTATAAGATCATATCTTATGGGCATTTTAGTAGGATGTCAGGTACATGGATTTTATGCATGGATTACAACAAGGTATAGGTGGTCAGGATGTAGATTATCATCTTACAACAGATGGTTTGATCAGATTTAGGGACAGGATATATGTGCCAGACAGTAGTGAGCTCAAGAAGACTATCTTGAGAGAGTTTCATTCAAAATCATATTCAGGTCACCTAGGATATCAAAATACATTGACAACAGTGAAGAAGTTTTATTATTGGTTGAATCTGAAAAAGAACATGGCAGAGTTTGTGGCTATATGCTTGGACTGTGAAGAGGTGAAGGCAAAATGTAAGCATCTGGGTGGATTACTAAAGCCAATTCTGATTACAGAGTGGAAGTGGGAGGTCATTTCCATGGATTTCATTATAGGTTTGTCGATGACATCTAGACAACATGATTCCATCATGGTTGTGGTGGACAGGTTGACTAAGGTAGCACACTTCATTCCAACAAAGTCTACTTATTCAGCTAGTGATGTAGCATAGGTCTTGATCAGAGATGTGGTTAGATTTCATGGTGTTCCAAAGAAGATTATGTCAAACAAGGATGCTAAGTTCACTTCCAAGTTTTGGAAGGAGTTTTGGGGAAAATTTTGGCCTTTAACACAACTTATCATCCATAGATAGATGGACAAACAAAGAGGGTCAATATGATATTGAAGGACATGTTGAGGATGTATGTGATGGATTAACAGAGGAGATGGGAGGATTACCTTCCGTTGGTTGAGTTTTATTATAACAATGGTTACTAGGAGTTACTAAGGATGAGTTCGTTTGAGGCACAAGTTGTAATATTCCCATCAGTGGGAGTGATTGAGTGAACAAGGTGTTGATTGGAACATATATGCTGGTAATCAAGAAGAATATAAAGAAAGCACTGGACAAACAAAAAGGTTATGCAAACTAGAACAAGTTGTTTAAGGAATTTCAGGTTGGGGAACAAGTGTAATTGCACATCAAGCCTAGGAAGATCTCCTTGCGGATTGGATCGTGTACCAAGTTGGCACCTCGGTTTTGTGGACCTTTCAAGATTCTTAAAAGGATTGGACCAGTAGCCTATCGACTTGTACTGCCTCCAATAGTGAAATTCCATGATGTTTTCCATGTGTCATTGCTTAAGAAGTGTGTGAAATATGTTGATCATTTGATTGACTGGTATGTATTGCAAGTGAAGGTAGATGGATAATTCCAGCCATAACCTCAGTTTATATTGTAGAGAAAGATGCTCATGCTCTGGAATTGAGCAATCAAGTAGGTTAAAGTGCAGTGGAAGCACTTTGGGCCTGATGAAGCTACATGGGAGATGGCAGATTAGATGCGAGCTATGTATCCTTCTCTGTTCTCTATTTGAGTGAATTTTTTTGGTATATGCGCATAAGTTGTGTTATAAAGCTCCAATAAATAGTATGGGTGTCATGTCATTATGATTATCATGTTGTCATGTTGGTATTATTCTCAGCAGGTTGATCATTGTAAATATTGCAATGAACTAAGTTATAAAACTCCATGGGCAGTATGTTTTGCTTTCAGCAATCTTGTTGGTTGTAGGTGCCATTGGACACTGTTGAAGGTGTTCCCCTAAGGGGGATGGTTCTATAACAGATGTGGTGAAAATTCGATGTAATAAAGTTAATAAAGGAAAAATAATAACTACAGTTATGGGACACTTATTCCAAGTTGAATGTTGGGCAAGACATCCTAGTGTGGGTGTTCATTTCGTTTATTATGGCTAAGAAAATTGGCAAAAGGCAATGATAAAAACTTTAGAAAGGCATGAGGCATTACTTGACATTTTATTTATGAAAATAATGGAAAATAGGAGAAAAATAAGGTGAAAGGTCGCAAGTTGCATGTGAGGAGGAAAATGAAGGAAAATAATGGAAAATTGAAGAAAATAGAGACCACATTAATAAAAAGGATTCTGAGGATCAATTTGTAGCTTTTTATCAGTTCAGTTTTGGAGCTCTCTCTCTATTCTCTCTCTCTCACGCCCTTGGACACAAATTTTTCTTGGAGCACTTCAACATTGGATCAAGAAAAGCAAAGAAGGCAAGAGGAAGTAAGGATCAAGAAAGGAAGTGCAGGGATCAAGCAACTACAACAGGATTATTCACAGTATCGATTTGCATGTGTGATTTCCTTGCTAGATTCGGCATGCATGGCTATGCATGTGTATTCTTGGTTCTATTTTTGTAATTGGAATGGGTTTTTCTAGGTGTGACAATGTTCTTCAGCCTTGCCTTTCCATTTCCAGATAGCCATGCTATGATGGGGTTCTCATGTTTTTGGTTGAGATGGATTGTCGAATGGATTCAAAACAGAGTGAAGTGGTCTCTGAAAGGAAGAACACATGGTCTAGTGATCTCTGAATCAAAATCTGGATTGCGGTAAAGCCTTGGCCTAGTAACCCCTAAAATGGACTATGGGTTGCGGTAAAGCTAAATATTGTGTTACCTAGGAATCCTCGACTGGTGAATGGCGGGATATACGATAAAGCCTAGAGGTGGGTGCCCTCGATCAAGCTTAGAAATCCTTGGTCAGTAAATGACATGATATACGATAAAGCCTGGAGGGTGGAGTCTCGATTAGGGCCTAATGATTCGATGTGGATTGCAGTAAATCCTAGAGACTAGGAGACATGCAAATTACTCACGGTGTAGGTGGAGAAATTAGGTGGCATCCATGCTTTTTTAGGGCCTAGTGATCCGGTGTGGATTGTGGTAAATCCTGGTTTTATTGATGAGGGTGTGGTTGTTTAGCCTCGAGAAGCCCTAGTTTATTTCTGGTTATGAGTCCCACATTCATGCTTGGAATATGACACGAGGGTGATTGGTTGAAAGAAATATTTGGTTCAGCCAATCTATGATCAGGGGGTTCGTGGAAGTCTCATACCTAGTTGGCTTATGCATTCACTAATAAGAGTTCATTTTCCTTGGTATTTCATGTGTAAATATATTGGTTTATATGTGGATTTTATGGTTGTTGTATCCTTGTTATTTATGTTGTTTATATGTTGGTTATGAGTATGCTTTATAACAGTAATGATGTATAGCTCACATCATGTTTTGATTTGTAAATGAATGAAAAATGAATATATGACCTAGTATATTATATTGCAGCTAATATGATAAAGTACCAATGCTTCGTAGTGATTCTCAGATAAGTATGAGACCCCTATGCTCAAATATATTGTTATAACCTATAGAATGCATATTTGTGACATGTTTCATGAAATGTCTGTCATGGATAGTAGGGGTCTAGTCAAGTCCTTGTTCAAGTATTTGCATTAGTATCATTGCTTCGATGTTACTTCCCATTTATGGAAGTTTCATGAAGTTCTAGGCAGTGGCCTAAGTCTTGGCCCTGAAGAAGTGACACAAAATCCGGGGTCACAGGCTCAAAACTAGCTGAAAAAGTCCCCAGTCGCTAGCATGCTCTTGTTGTGGGAGCGGTTGGAGAGTCCCAGTCGCATGCATTCCCATGTCATGGGAGCGACTGAGGCTCTAGGTTAGTAAATTGTCAGGTTACCTCAGGGGTTGGTCACCTGGAAGGGTTGGTTGGATCTTGAAGGTTCTATAACATGTGTAGAAGGTCATATTGGTTGTGTTTTGTCGGTTCAACTTCCTTAACTGTACATGGGGAGTTGAATGAGATCCTGGTAGCCTCTCGTCACATGTTTACCTCAGTAAACCTTAGTGCTGCAAACTATATTTTGGGCACAGAAATTAAACGAGATCAGGCAGAAAGGAAGCTCTAATTAAACTGGAAGATGTTGAGACAATATTGAAGAAGTTTAATATGCAGGATAGTAAACCGATGAAGGTTCCTATTCCTGTCAGTGTAAAGTTATCTATTGAACAATGTCCCAAGACACAAGAAGAGGAAGAGGGCATGACCCATGTTCCATATGCAAGTGCAGTCGGTAGCTTAATGTATGCAATCGTCTGTAATAGACCAAACATTACACATGCAGTGGGAGTATTGAGCAGGTTTATGTCAAAACAAGGGAAAGAGCATTGGATAGTAATGAAGTAGGTTTTCAGGTATTTGTGTGGCACTATCGATTATGGTATGTGCTACGAAGGAAGACCGGGATTGGATAGAGTTTTAGACACCCATGGATTTGTTGATGCAGACTGTGCTGGAGATCTGGATCAGAGAAGATCTACAAGTGGGTATGTATTTAACTTGTTTGGAGGTGTAGTCAGTTAGATGAGCAAGAGACAGTTTGTAGTGTCACTTTCAATTACAGAGGCAGAATAAATGGTAGCCACTCCTGCAAGCAACGAAGCAGTTTGGTTGCAGATATTGTGTTCAAGTATGGGGTTGCTACAACAAGCTATAAGGATAGACAATGATAGGAAAAGTGCAATTTTTTTGGCAAGGAACCATGCTTATCATTCAAAGACAAAGCACATTGATGTTCAATATCACTTTGTGAGGGATATGGTTGAGGACAAAAAGGTGTTGCTGGTAAATGTGGACATTAATACTGCAGATGCATTGACAAAGTCTATGAGCACTAAGAAGTTCTCTTGGTGTAGAGAAACAATGGGCGTTGCAAGGCTGGACCAATGACTAAGCTCTCCTGTGGCCCCCCATGGAAAGAAAACAACAAGTGGGAGAATGTTGGGTTGTGTTATATTCTTTCCACAACTGGCCCCATGTGTGGGGGGGTTACAGGGGGGGTGATAACCTCCCCTGTCCGTTGTGTCGGGTGCAGTAGGGGGGTGGGAGGCCCCCCAGTCGGGGGGTTTGAAAGGCGCGGTAGGCCCCTCTACGGGGTTTGGAGCAACACCTCAAGGAAAATTTTTTTGGACCCTATATTAGGTGGGCGGACCTACCTATGGTTTTGTGCATGGTTTTCGGACATGGTTTTTGGCATTATGTTTCTGGTATGGTTATATGTTACAGATGTTGTACTTGATGGAAACACCCATGGCATGGCTCTCAATATGATGAGAATTAAGAAGTACGCAGGAGAAAGGTTCACGGAATTTTATGCAGAGAAAAGTTTATAAAAGTTTATTTCATGTGGAGAAAAGTTCA
>APFE031308493.1:2604-114553 GCA_000404065.3 Pinus taeda | reverse complement strand
TTCTGCAGAAGTTCCAGCATCTGGATTGAACTTGGGTAACCATTTTTCGGGGTAATCAGGTAAAGGATGTAAAGGTGTAGGCATGGTGACCGCACCAGGACTTCTCCATGGTCTTTGGGCCATTTTAGGATTACCAACGATCACTTGTGGTGTTCCAGGTGCCTGAGGGGGAGGTGGAAGTACAAACTGAAAAGATTGCGATTCTTGAGATGAAGTCCCTTGGTGAACAACGATATGAAGTGGTGAAGTGGGTGTTTGACTTCACACAGGTGATGATGAAATGGAAGATGATGGAGAAAAGGTTTCGCTACCAGAACCTTCGGCGGTCTTTTTGATCCTTTTCCTTTCGGGTAAAGGAAATTCGGGTGGTTCAATACCTAGCTTTTCGCTTTGGAGTCTGGTAAGGTGAGGGGGTAGGCGAAATTGCGAAGTCTGACTGCCTTGTGATACTTCAGATCTAGGAGGGGAAATTGAGAAGCCTTGAAGTTTCTGGATAATGGATTGAACTTCAGGAGACTCCGGACTTAAGTGTTCTGAAGTATGATGTGATTGAGCAATAGTGGTTGATTCTTCTTCATCTCGTCTAGATACTAGAGATTCAGAATGCGAACGAGATGTCCAAGGAGAGGCGGAGGGTGAATTACTCTTTGAATGGTTTGTAGGTGTTGGCTTACTCGCCATTCATAGTGGATGCCCTCCTTCTAGCGCCAAAAATGTTGATGGCCCGAAAATCGCTGCCACAACATTGGGGGATAACCACCTGGTCCGGACCTTAGTACAACTCCTTTTCCGTTTGGGATGGTGGCTCCGACTGGAGATAACGGGACCAGTTTCCCGATAATAAAATACAAGGGATTGATGGGTGATGAATAGTTTGCTTAAGTGATAGGCGACTAGCTTATTCTATTTGACAGAAATAGGGAAACTAATACTAATCCCGGGAACAACTTATTCATTTAGAATGCAGCGTTAAATAATATTTATCTATCTAACAGGCATGTAGATGAATCTGTAAAATAAATAAGAGACATTCAATCATTCAAAGATTACTTCATATGAATAGTGACAATGAAGCGATAAACACAAATTACTGCATTCACTGTTTATATCATCGATACATATATACGATTGAAAGGGAAGCATGCGATAAACAACCAATAGTGGAATGCATAAGGAATGCTGCAAAAAGCACACATATATATAAGCGATAATAGCAAGAGCGATTTAAACAACAATTCATATAACAAAAATGAGTATAGACGCAGATAATAGTACCATGTGAGCTGCAGATCACTCCGAAATATCAATCGCTATTCATAATTCCTTCTTCAACACAGAAATGCTTTTAAACAATGACAGTAGTGCACATTTGCATAAAAACCTTCCTCATTAAATTTAGAATAATTGGTCTAGTTTCATAAAAAATATCCCTGAATTACAATAGTGCAACTTCAGGGTTTAAGTCATATACAAAACTTTACGACCCTTTCTAAATGCATGAAAGGGTCTATAAATACTACTAAGCTTAAAAAAATCTATGAAACAAAATGCTACTAAATTGGTATCAGTAAATACGATCTATTTCTCAGGGGCGATCTAGCAGTCGACGATGTGAGTCATGACTCAGGTTGTTTGCCCTTAAACCTGAGCTGGCTTATCGCAAGCATCGACTCCACTTCTGGTGGTCTGTTGAGGCGCAAACTGAATTGGGCAGCGAAGGTGGCATCCTGAATGTTGGGTATGATATACCCGACACCATCTGTAAGGCACTTCAAGGTGGCTCTTTGGCTATATGGCTTGATTAAGAAGAACCAATAAGCATCCCATGTTAAATTGTTGATTCCAGCGATTAATCTTCCGTTTTTCTCCAGCTCCGGGTAGCATGAGTGCTCCAACATATTTGTCGCTGTTAATTGACCTGGAGTACATTGGGAAATCATATTAGACAAATAAAGAATATTATTTACTAATTCAACCAAATTACCAGTGGTTGTTTTGCATCTGGAAATTGGTCTTTCTGCCTTCATTAGTTGCGATTGCCATTCTGTGAATAATATTTCTTTGTGCGATTCCAGAATTCTCGGTAGATTAGTCGCCTGGCCTATATCGGAATCCTGCCATTCTATAAAGTTTGTCAGTGTTTCTTCGGCCTGATCCAAATCGGTCCTTGCTTTTTCTACTTTTTCGCTTATGGATGCTACCAACTCGCACAATGGTTCTGCTTGTGTAATCTGTTGACATAGTAGCTTAACCTGATTAATCAATGCCTTATTTAACTGAAGTGCTTCTGCTTTGAATTCGTCTACCTGAGGGAGCTTTTTCATTTGCTCAATTTGAGTGGTCAATTGAGCAATTTGCTCATCTTTTGCTTTCATTGTTCCCTCGGTCGATATTCTTAATTGCTCCAATGTTGCCGATAGCTCCCTTTGCCTTTGGATTTCGCTTTCATCAATCCTCTTCTTTTCCTCTTGTAATTGCTTGGTCAGCTGATTATTGTTTTGTTGCTGCACTAGAAATTCTTGCTCCGCCTGCTCTGCGTTCTGTTGAACTTCCGATAATTTCGCCTGTAGTGAAGAGATGTCTTGATCCTTGGTCTTCAATAAACTGCTTACCTCCGATGCTTTATCAATGGTTGCCGCTGAATATGCTCCAGCGAATTACAATAGCTTGGTTAAGTCATCAGAGGGGTCGAATTCCTCTTTCTACACAACATTGCCTGTTACTGTTAATTCTGGGAATGGGGAAGGTTGATCAGATCTTCTCCTTTTCCTCTGTTGCTTTACAACAACTTTATGCTTAGGGCTATAAAATACATCCAAAGGGGGAATCTCATCAATTTGCAAAATGATTTCTCCCGTTGGATCTTTAGGAATTATCTCTGTTTCTTTTGATTTGGGTAGGCCGCTGGTTTCGCCCGAAACTAGTTTCGATGTCGCTTCTTGCATGTCACTTTCTTTAGAAACCTCATCATCTTTCGAGCACTCTAGGTTGCTGATAATTATACTGAATTGCGGCCATTGTTGGAGCAAATTCGGATCAACTAGTATATCATTATTTTTTTTAGAGCTTCTATCTTCTTGGGCTTTTGCTTGGGTTTCTTCTTGTCGCTGCACATTTTCCTGGATTACTTCCTGCCGCTAGCTATGCACTTCCTCCTGCTGCTTTGATGTAGTAGGAGGTGGCGTATTACTTCGCTGTTCAGGCTTGCTTGATCTGGTTGTCATTGGAACAGTCGCTAACAGGTCTAGAGGCAGAGTTTGCAACCTCTGTTCTCTAATTCTGTTAAGTTCGACTAGCCCTTCATCGTTATACACATTTCTGGCAAGCGACTTAACTTGATACAACGATTCGGCCGATGCAAACAAATCCTTGAATCTGTCTTCTTTGTGCTCGACCTTGGCCAATTTGGCCTGGTTGAGCGCATTGTAAGCGATCTTCCTCGGATCATACTGCCTGCTTGGCAGAGTAGCCAGAGTGAGCAAATTCATTTTCCCAGCTTCCTTCTCTGCATGTTTGATATCATGCAGGGTATAAAATCTAATTCGTAAGGGAAAAGAGGGCCAAACATGTTTTTTCGCTCTTTTCAGGGTCTGAGTAACCCCATCAGCATTGATTTGATAAGCTACTTCCCTGGCAAGTAACTTATTGGGGATATAAAGTGGTAGCACATGCGGCCTGGACTGACTGCCAAAAACTCTGATGTAGGTGAATTTATCCTCCCCAAACCAGCTTGCTACTGCGGTCAAATCTACCCCTGCTTGCTCAGAAATCTTTGGGGCAGGTTCATCAAAAATGGAATAATGAATTGGAAACATAAAACCATTGCAGATTTGATAAAGATGGTGCTTATAATTAGTCTTCCACAATTTTTGATAATATATGTGAATGGGTGTGGGGTCTTGTGACATCCACCTCCATCCCAGTACAGGAAATTCAGAATTAAAACACAACACATCCATTACATAGGCACTGTAATATAATGGCGGAATAACCCTCTTTGTTACACGATAGTTAGACCTGAAATCGAGGATGGCTTTGGCTAACTTGTCAGATAATATAACCGCCCAATCCATAATTTTTCCACTACATGCCGCCTCCATTAAGGGGACCATTTCTATGGTAAAATTGGCAGAATCATGCAATCCACATAGTCTACACATCATAATTCCAGCATAGCAGTAAGGAGAACATAGGGAGTCAACTGAGTACTTACCTGAGGTTTCATGCTTGTGTTTTGCAAGATTCTGTCTCCAGCCTCGAATTGCTTCAGACTTAGTCTCGTTCTCTGCTCGAAATTTCTCCAAAAATGTTGCATTTTATTTTTTATCTTCTGCCGGTAGGTGATACATTAGCCTTATATCTTTGGCTCGAAAAGAACCGAAAATCCTCCCGTCCGCAGTGCTAAACAATCTGTTGATAATTGGGAGCTCTTGGATTGCCACCTTACCACATCCGTGTATGGGAGAATTTTCTCCCGAGCCGCTATTCTGTGCAGAAAGGAGTCGGCCAAGTCTTTTAAATTGGCGTCAGATTTACTGGTATTATCGCATGAGATTTCTATCCCGGTCACCTTTGGCTCTTCTGCTTCAATCAAATTATACGTCCCTTGCCAAGTGGTCCCGGTAAGTCCCAAGCACGTCGTATCTGATATAAGCCCTTTGTTCTTACCGCTTGGATCAACAACAGCTTTCCCCGCAGCTGGCGAAGTAGTAGGCATTGTGGTCTTCTTAGACTTCTTTCCCATCCCACTTTCTTCTGTCTCTATGGAAGAATCCTGCACAGAGCGAAAGATAGGCATAACACAAGCAAAAATAACATGAATTGAACATAATGAAGTATATATATCTGGATGCATTCATAGCGATCAATTGACTTAAGGTGGCCTTAGGATCAAATCCGTGGATAGATCGCAAGCCTGCTGTTCTCATTAAATGGTCGTTATGGCCTGTCAATCTCATTAATTCTAGTCGCTTCGATTAATGGCCGAATGATTTATTTGAAGCATGCCTTGGGCGATTTGGCGGTTTGAACAACAGCTTTTCATAGGATATTGCCTTAATTACGAATAAATCATATTAAATTGCCATTTATGATGTTTTCTTTGAAAACTGCGCTTTTTTCCCTTTTTGCAATCGGGCATCAGGGAAATGCTAAGTTATTACATTGGTCTCATTTGGAATCCACGATCGCCAATAGCGATATCGCATCACGTCGGGAATAGCTAGCAAGGTCGTTTAGAATGAGGGCATGGTAAGTCGCCGATCGCTGATAGCGATATTGCATCGCATCGGGCGAGGGGGAGCTTATTTTCACTTTAAGTGTTATCTCCGATTGCCGATTTCGCATCGCATCAAAGAAATATTTGTTACTCATGTTTCTTTATGCTTTTTCCGATATCCGATAGCGATTTCGTATAGGCGAAAACCAAGATGTCCCTTAAGTTGTGCTTTCTTTTTCATTGCGATATGCGATCTTGCGATCGCTTTATCGCAATGATAAAGATAGATCATTTTATGTTGGGGTTTTTTGATTGGTTTTATTAAAAAGGCCTTTTAATAATGTTTTCTTTTATTCGAGCCTTTTTTGAAATATAACTTTAAATTGATACCAATTTGAAGCAAAAATTAAAAAGGGACCCATTTCACATTATATTTTTAGAATAGTAATGATATGAAATGGGGGGTTGTTGTATGGCACAACACCTCCCATAACCTAATGCCTAAGTCTATGATGGAAAGACTGGATCTAGACATCACAAGACCCTATAAAGACTTGTTCTCATTTGATTCCAACCAGGTCAGGTGTCTAGGCGTAATCAAAGACCTTTGTGTATCTTTAGTCCAATATGCAGCTAAGACTATCTTGATGGATGTGGTGGTAGCTGATATCCCACCTAAGTATGGTATGCTTTTGTCCAGATCTTGGGGTGCAAAACTCCAAGGATCTTTGCAACTGGACATGTCATATGCCACTATTTCAGTCTTTGGACAGCCAAAGAGATTGTACCGGGAAACATTGATGAAATATGTGGTTAGTAGTCAAGAAAAACCCCAAAACTTCCCCATCTATTCTATGCATTCAAACATGGATTCATTCATTTTATACAATGCTAACATCTACCCCAAAATTGATGTCAAACTCCTAATGACAACACAAAAAGAAAGCATGAACGGAAAATCTAGTGCCCTAGATCAAAAAAGTCTTGATGTGACTGATACAACAAAGCAAAATGACATATCATATGAGTTACAAAAGCCAAACTTTCTCACTGAACAAGCTTCCAAAACTATTGAGGATAGTCATAACAAACAGATCTTATGGTACTTAGAGTTTGATGGGTAAGTGAACAAATTAGGAGCAGGGGCTGGGGTTTGGATACACAATATGCAAAATGACCATGCTCAAGGTCATTCATATAGGCTAAATTTTAGATGTACAAACAACATGGACGAATATGAGGCCCTTCTATTGGGTCTCAAACTGGTTAGAAGTCTAGGGGCAACTAAGATTTCAATACTAGGGGACTCAAATTTGATTATACAACAGATGAAGGGAAATTTTGTTACAAATGATCTCAGGCTGAGGTATTATAGAGGAGCAGCAACTAAATTACGTAATAGCTTCTTAGAATTTTAGCTCACTAAAGTTCCAAGAAACCATAATTTACATGCACATAGTTTGGCAACTTTTGCCAGCACTTGCAAGCTTCCATTTGAGCCAAACCACCACTTCACTGCTGAAATCAAACACAGACCTGCTATCGCAGATAACATAAAAAACTGGCAGGTGTTTGAAAATTATACACAAATAAATAATTTCCTAACTTTAAAAGAAGAATTCTCAAGTATAAACATTGACACAAGCACTATTGAGGATCAACAACAAATAGGCCAAAGTGAGCAAAGAATCTCAGCTGAAACAACAAATCTGATTTTGCATCCAACAACCTTTGACTGTACAAATTTACAAGAGCTCAAGCAAACATATTTTGATGGAATGATTGAGGAAGAATCTGATGTAATCGAACTAAAGGATAATTTCCTGCCCACGGGCCTAACTCCCTTAGAATATATTTTTGACTCAAATGACATTCCTAGAAAGCCAAAGATGCAACCTCTCAATACATAAATTGAGGATTGTAACATTGGGACCATAGAAAATCCAAAAATGCTAAAACTCTCCAAAACATTGCCTCCTGATAAGAAACTCAAATACATTGAGTTGTTTAAAGAGTTCCAAGATGTCTTTGCATGGAGCTATGAGGACCTCAAATCCTATAACACATCTGTTATCCAACATACAATACCCTTGAAAGAAAACCAGAAACCTTTTAAACAAAAGCTGAGGAGGATTAATCCAGTCCTCCTTCCCCTTATTGAAAAAGAAGTGAAGAGGATGTATGAGGCTGGGATTATTGCACCCATCAGATTCTCTGAATGGGTATCTAACTTAGTGCCCACAAGGAAGAAAACAGGTGAGATTAGACTATGTGTTAACTTAAGAAATTTGAATAAAGTCTCCCTTAAAGACCACTACCCCTTGCCCAAGATGGATCACATTATACAAAGGGTAGTGGGGGCTTCCAGGATCTCATTGTTAGATGGATTTTCAGGATTTAATCAAATTTTAGTCCACCTAGATGATCAGGACAAAACTGCCTTTACAACACCTTGGGGAACCTTTAAATATGTCAAAATGCCTTTTGGACTCAAAAATGCAGGGGCCACTTTTCAAAGAGCAATGGACATAGATTTTTCCAAAGATATCCATGATTTCTTAGTCATATATCTTGATGATCTCACTACTTTCTCAAAATCAGACCAATAACATTTAAAACATCTCAGACAAGTGTTCCTAATTTGCAGAAAATATGGCATATCATTGAACCCAAAGAAATCACTGTTTGGCCTAGAAGAGGGCAAACTCCTAGGTCACATAATTTCAAAAGATGTTATAAGAATTGACTTGGACAGAATTCAAGCTATCCTCCAAGTGCCTCACCCAAGGAACATCAAAGAACTACAAGCTTTTTTAGGCAAGATCAATTTTCTAAGAAGGTTCATTCCCAATTTGGCTGAGTTGATAAGACTGTTGAACACTATGATGAAGAAAGATTCTAAAGTTAAATGGACAATGGAAGCCAAGCAAGCCTTTGAGGACATCAAAACAACCCTAAAAAAAACACCAATCCTCACAAGCCCCAAGTTTGATAGGGATTTCATGATCTTTTCCTTCGCTTCTCAGCATACTATTGCTGCTGTCCTATTGCAAAAAGATGACCAAGGATGTTTCAGCAAAGCACTTAGAGATGCCCCTTTGAAGTATCAAATCATGGAAAAACAAGCTTATGCCCTTGTAAAATCCATCAAGGATTTCAGAGTTTATATCTTGTACTCTCATATAATTGCATATTCTTACTCAAGAAGGAATTGAAGGCAAAAGGGGCAAATGGATAGCCAACATTCTAGAGTATGACATTGAAATCAAGCCGAAAAAACTCATAAAAGGATAAGGGTTAGCCAAATTAATGACTGAAACCAACTTTCAAGCCCTTGACATCAATGAACTGGATAACGAACAGGAGATGGTGACTCCACAGGTCAATCAAGCCTTTTTACAATCACCTTGGTATGCTGACATATGTTTTGTATTGTTAAACCTGCAAGCTCCTCCAGGGTTATCCAGAACCAAAAAGAGATTCTTAAAAATGAAAGCTTCAAAGTTTTGCATCATAGATAATATGTTTTTTTGGAAAAATCATGAAGGTATCTTGCTTAATTTCCTAACATTGGATGAATCTGACAAAGTCCTCAAGGAATTTCATGTAGGAGACTATGGTGGACACTTGTATTGGAAATCTACAGCTGATAAAATCCTAAGGGCTGGATTTTATTGGCCCTCCCTGTTTACTGATGTGAAAAAATTTGTAATGTCTTGCCATAAATGCCAAATCTTTGAAGGCAAGAAAAAGTTGTTGCCCTTGCCCCTCAAACCCATTTCAACTGAAAGGCCATTTCAACAATGGGTTTTAGACTTCATTGGGGAGATCCACCCTTCATCTTCTGGCTAGCATAGATGGATTTTGACAGCCACAGATTACTTTACCAAGTGGATAGAGGCCATCCCTTGTAGGCAAGCTAATGACTCAATCATCATACAATTCCTAGAGACCAATATCCTGTCTAGATTTGGCTGTCTAGAAAATATCATTACAGATAATGCAGTTGCCTTTAAATCCAAATGAATGATCAACTTCTGTCATAGGTACCACATTACCTTGGGCCACTCCACAACCTATTACCCTCAAGGTAATGATCTAGATGAGTCCTCCAACAAAAGCCTCATCAACATCATCAAGAAGGTCCTGGAAGAGAATAAAAATAATTGGCACAAAAAACTTATGAATGCACTATGGGTAGACAGATTGACCACAAAAAGGTCCATTGGAACAAGTCCATATGAATTGGTGTATGGTCTAGAGGCTGTTTTCCCCTTCTCTTTAGGAATCCTTGTGATCAAATTACTGCAAGAAATACAAGAAGAACCTAATGATATTCAAATAAGGTTCAATCAAACCATTCACCTGTAACAGACAAGAGAAGAAGTATATCATAGAACCGAAGTACTACAAGATAAACTCAAGAAGATCTTTTATAAAAGAACAAAAGATGAAGATTTCTTCATAGGAAACAAAGTGTTGAAATGGGACTCCAGGAGGGAAGGAGAAGGCAAAAATGGGAAATTTGATTTTCTTTGGAAGGGACCATCTGTTATTCAGGCCGTACAAGGTAACAACACCTATTTTTTGAAGAGTTTGGATTGCACAGATACTGAGGAAGGCCCAGTCAATGAGCAAATGCTCAAGCATTATTTTGATTCCCTTTGATGAACACAACACAACTGTATATTGTACATAAATATTTGTGTTTCCACCAGTTTTTCATTTACAACAATTAGATAAGGAACAAGATGCAGTAGATTTTGAGGAAAAATTCAAGGAATCACACCAAGCTTGGTGTATATTTTGAATTTACCACAAGAAATCAAAAGGAAAACTTGGGAAGTATAAAGATGTTGATAAGCACTCAGAGAAACCAGCGAAGACAGAGCTGTAATCTTGCACAGATCAGCTCATAAGGACTGCAAACAGGCTACAAAGGTTCAGATCATTGGCTTCCAGGAGAAGGAAGTTTTCAATTACAGCAGCCATCTGAGAATAAGGCCATCTGACCTGGTGTTCTTGGATTTTCACCAAGAAAAGCCATCCCCAAGTGGACGCACTGTTAGGTTCCTATACCAATAGGTTTCATTTTTCATGATTGACTATGGAAGTGCCAAATATGTTCATCCTTACATGCTACAAAGGTTCCATATTTTGTATACAGACAAAGAAAATTAAAAAAGATAAAGAGGGTATGCCTTAAAATAATAATCAAAAGGCAAGAAAATGAATTGGTCATAAAAAAATAGTAAAGATGAACCCCAAACAAAAATACTAAGAAAGTGGCCAGTCAAAATGCCACTGCTATCTTAATTGCAAGTTCACAATGTGGAGATACTGCTGCTTATCACACTTGATGGATGGCCCAATAGTTCAATCTGGGCCATTTTATATTTAAATTTCCTGTTGTAGAATAGAGAATGAATATCTGTCCAAACAGTTCAAGCTTGGCAGATGAGTAGATAGGTAGAGAAATTAAGGAGCCCAACTGCTTAATCTGGGCCCTTGGAAGAGATAAGGGTACATTTAGATTGGAGGACAGTCAAAAGAAGAGAGGACAATCAGGGTTTGCTAGTCCAAATGCACCCAATCCAAAGGAAGAAAAAATGCTAGGTGTATTAGGTTGGGTAGGCAGTTTGAGGTTGCAGAAGAAAGGTTATAATCACTTTTTGTCTTGTCATGAAAGACTGATCTCATCAATGACATTGGTACTGCACCATTTTGGTACCAAGGCAGTTGTTGGACTACAGAGCAATGGAAGCATGACTAATTTCCCCATCATTCCCCCTAGAAATATTTTACTAACATCCCCTCAAGGACCTTGGGATCTGCCCAATAGTCCTGTTTCACTTCATTCTATGAGAAATGCTTAGTCAAACTTTGAGTTTACCTAAGGAAAAGAAGCCACATTTCTTGTGTAAAAATCATCATTCCATACTCCTTTCATTTCTTATGTCTAAGTTTTCACTTTACAATCTTAGCATCTATCCATGCAGTTTCAATCCATAAAGTCATATTAACATTTAACTTTTTTATTTTTTGCTCCCTTAAGTATTTCCCCATCCCTATCATACAAAAACTATATAAAAGGCCAAAAAATATAAGTATCCCTACCCATTGGCAACTATAGCCATATAACAGTTTCGGGGGATTATTAAGTTCATTTGGGACTTTCATAATAGCCCTTTCATGTGTAAACCGTCGGGTTTATTTAACCTCAGGTTAAATAAATAACCACAGTCGAACCCCCCTCCTAAACCATACTAATAACCCCACGCGCATATCTAATGGGTTTAGTTTAACATTTGGTTAAAATAATAACCAAACCCGCACTGTACAAAATACATAAAACCCATATAACCCAAAAGTTTAAAGACCCGACGAAGCATTATTTAACATTAAATAATACGCGGGCCCCCCTCATTCTGAAACCCCGCAGCTTTTAACACCCGTCCACCATTCGATCCCGCGCCGTAGATTTGACAGCTGGCGGCAATATCAGAGCCCCTTATCCATCGAAGATTAGCATCTGGGGGATGGGCAGTATTGTTGTCGTACCCCCGCCACGCGTCAATCTCCCAGCATGATCAGAGCCCCTCCAATACCACCCCGGGCCAAAAATGGTGCGGGGAAAACCGGAAACCGCCGCCGCCTACCCGTTGACGTCATGCCCACGGCACAAATGATGTCATGTACATGTTGCCCCCCCCCGGTCCCGCTCCCCTGCAGTGCTGTCGCATCACCCGCTGACGTCATCACCCCACGTCTGCCACGTCACCATACACGTTAGCTGCCATGTCACTCTCTGTACCCACTACGCGCCAAAATATATGTCATGATGATGTCATCCCAAAAAGCGCTAAAATGTCCAAAATTTGTTAAAAAGGCGTGAAAACGACGGGTTTTGTTTATTTTTCTATTATGCGCTTGTGGAGAACGTGCATGTTGTTTATGACGAATTTGCCTCCAGAACTCCAAGTCGCCAGCCAAACGAGTTCCTTCTACAAATTCAGCCCTTCAGCTCAACACTGTACCTACTAATTGCCCTCTGCACCATCAAAAATAGGTATTTACCCCTTGTTCACCATAAACCCTATTTTTCGGAAAATTCCCCATTAAAATACGCTAAGGAACTAAAATTCAAAGAAAATTTGTACTCCTACCTGTGCATCACCACCTGTTAAATTACTATGTGAGCCATTATCCAAAAACAAACCAGTAAACTTTTCCCTCCTCTGCAAACTGGCCATTAAAACGCACTTTATGCCCATTTTTGCCGGCAAATTCTTCGAACTACCCATGCATTGAGTTCAGTTGTCAAAATCCTCTACAAAATTTCGCTCGTTGGGCTAAAACTCAATCCCATTTCCCCTACAATTTACTCACAGAGCCTACAAAATCCAACAAACTCATTAAAAGACCCTGTCTAAACTCTGCAAAATTTGCCTTTATACCAAAAACTCTACACAGTGAGGCCAGTTTTATATCAAAGCCCAGTCTTTAGCTCCTTGACAAAGCCTCAGAGGCAGTTTTCAGTCTTCAGTTGTTGCACTAATCCGAATTCTAGATTACAAACACAAAGAAGTTAAAGATGGCCACTCCAGCAGCCTTGAATATCACTCCTCTCAATGCACCTCACAAGGAACTAGAGGCACTGTCTTTGGATGATAGGGATCACCTAATTCAAGACTTGGTGGGTGACAGAAACCACTTCCAGACATTCTGTCAGTTGAGAAATAGTTTTTTGAACAACTGTGATATGTATGGAATATGGGATTCAAACTTGCCCATTTACTTCCTCCCTTCTGTTAACATTTTCCTTGAAATAATCCACCTATGTGCTGAAAACTATGAGCCAAATCAAAGAGCAATCAAGTCTCTATCTGGGAGGATCCTCTTCCATATAACTCCTAATTCAATCAACCAAATGCTAAACTTCAAGAAAACTCAGCTTCTGGTCCCTCTCTCTATGAAATTTATGCTTGATGAAGGTCCTAAACTCTCCAGCTCAGAAATAGCCTGAATTGCCAAAGTATTCATGAGAGTAGATCGCCAGCCTACAGAGCCACCTCCTTTTCTCTATGTAAATTTCAATGAAGTGGGCAAGTTATTAGTTGATATGATATCCTATGTGCTGGGTTTCAAAACAAGTGAGCACATTGATGAAACCATTCTGGTCCTGTTGTCTGCATATAGCCCAAGGCAGCCCCCTGCTGTCAAGTACAATTATGCCAAATTCATCTCCAATAAGATACATGATCAACTAGTGAAACTGGATAGGGACGGATTCTTCAAATACTCTCTTACATCTACCATTTATTCATGTTTTATCAACTAGACTACTTCCAATGCCCCATCAAAAGATTGGACTCTAAAGGAGAAAAGAGGTATGTAATTTTCTGGACCTCAATATTTCATGAAGTCCACAATTCCCCCTACTCTTACTGTGAGTTCATCGACCTGTTTGTCTATCCAGTTTCTTGTCTCCTGAAAAGAACTCCTCCTCCTAGGCTATCATATGACATGCAGAAAACATTGCAGCTTTCAAAGAACTACAAAATAGGTGACTGGTACTTCTACCAGAATCACACTGTCATTAGGATCTATGGTTGTGAGCTCTGTCCTTACAGGCCGCCAAGACATGTACCAATGAGACTATTTGCCTTGGAGTATTACATGCAACTCACTAATTCAGATTTAACTCATTTTCATAGTGCCAAGAAAAAGGCTCGGTTGAAATTCAGAGACCAACTAGACCCCTTTGTCATGAACAAGAAAGAAGGTTGGCAAGATGCTGACCAAATATTGAGGGAGAAACTCAAGTTGAAAAGGAGTTTTTGGTGGGTATCTTATGACCCAGCTGGTTTTATCAATGCTTGAAAAATCAAATATAGGCTGTCAGCCTATGAACATTGCAAAATCCCACAAATAGAACAATTTTCCAACCAAGAGGAGTGGTTGGAAGGTACACTAGTTGAAGAGTTCACCCAAGAAGAAATAATGGAGAAAAATATGAGAGATTTGGAAAAAAACTCTTGACTTTGATTCTTGTGAGCAAGTGACATTCAAACTGCCACAACAAGTTGGAGAAGGCACATCAACTGCTGTAGCTTCACAAGCATCCCAAGAAAGGTCTACACTAGCAACAGGTACATCAAAAGGGAAGGAGGTAATGGATGTAGAGAAAGAAACAGTAATTGAACAACCTACTACCTCAAAAGAGCAGGGTCAAGGGCAGGCCCCTCAATAGCAAACTGAGGCACCACTGATTCCAGCATTACAGACTCCTCTTAATGAGGAAAGAGGCAAGAAGCGGGATAGGGAAGAAACTACACCTGCTAGTGTCTCAACACAGCAGCCAGAGGCCAAAAGGAAAAGAGTTGATCCTCAAGTTGAGGAAGAAGTTAGTGAAGAAATAATAGAAAGCCCAAGAAGAGAGAGGGAAACTAGCCATCACACACCTACTAGCTCAGTCCAAAAAGAGCAAGAGAGACAGCATGGTATGGAGGTGTCTTCTTCAAGGAAACAAAGAAAGCAACCACCTAGGATTAAAGGAACTTTCATGGAAATCAAGGCTCAAAATGAATTATTAAGAGTACAGCTGTATGACCAGTTTCTCAAGGCAACACCTTCCAAACAACAGAGATTAATGGCAACTTATGACTTTAAGGAAGAAAAGATGATTCTAACTCATTTTAAGCCTAAAATACCACATCCACAGACAACTGCAGACTATATAAAGACCAACTTAGAGGTCCTCTCCAAGGACATACACCCGATGGACCAAATAGAGCTTCATAAGCAAACAGGTGAAATGGTCTATGCCACTCTAGCAGACAAGGCTACACTGGCCCATCAACTGAAGGAATCATTAAAAAACACAAACACTCAGTTGGATTTGGAGAGAATGTCTTCCTTGGCCAAGGATAACAGAATAAAGACATTGGAGGAAATTATTGTGGATCTATGGCATGATCCTAAGGATGCCAAGGGCATCAAGGCCCTTATGAAGAAGAAAGAAGATGATATTGCTGCACTCAAAAAACAAGTGAAGTTGCCTGCAACTATCCACCCTCAAACTACAGAACTTGTGCAAGAGAAAGAAGGTGATGATACAATGGATCTGCTCATGAGAATGAATCAAAGAATAATTCATATGGAGGAAGAATTGGAGAAAAAATTGCAAGGAAAGCAGGGAGAGTCGACCTCCCAACCACCTCAAACAGTGCCAACTGTTGTCACCGTTCCTCCCACACAAGCAGCAGCAATCCCTCCTGTCATTTCTGAATCCACACAACTACATCAACTACAGATGCTACAGAAGCAACAACAACAACAACAGCACCAGAATCTAGCATGAGTATGAAAGAGATGATGAAAGCAGTCAAAGAGCTAGAAGTTTAGGTGATAGAGGTGAAAGAGGCCAAAGAAAAGTTGGCCAAGCTGGAGGCAAACTATGATAAGTCCAAGATGACAGTGACTGAGAAACAAAGAGAAATAAAAGCCTTGGACAACAAAATAAAGGCCTTAGAGAAGGAGCTTACCTTAGACAAGACTTTAGCTGAAATGAAAAATATTTTGTGGGCCAAAATTGGCCAATCAATCACTGACCAATGGCGATCAATTCAAGCCATACATGAACAAATTGAATTGATAGGCCTAGCCCAATTTGAGACTCAGAGGGCTAGAGTAGCATTGGGGAATATGCCTGAGCAAGCCAGTAAAATGATTCATTTTCTGAACACTCATACCAAAGAGGAATTGGCAGCATTAGACATCAGTAGCAGGATAGATACTATTCTGAGAGAAAAAAAGGTGTTGACCATGAGAAATTTTGTGCAGACTCTAGAAAGAAAGTGCCAGGAAATGCAGGTAGAAATAAATGACTTCAAAATAAAAATGATAGCATTGCAGAGTAGAGGATTACCCAGCCTATTGACTAGTGCTGGAAAACTACTGACTTGTGAACAGTATACTACCAGAATCAATAACTATGTTTCCAATCAGATTACAACATCCTCAAGTACCTCAGAAGAAACAGGGCCTTCCTCTGGACAGAGTCTTTATGACAAATTAGAAAACTTGTTTTACATTGAACATGAGATAAATCATCTTTTTGAGGTTCCACCCAACTTTTGTAGATACACTGAAGTTGATGAAACACTCATAAAAATATGAAGACATCAGCTACCTCCAGATGATTGGTGGCAAGCAATGCTGAAAATTCTACCCAAGTAATTTGATTTTTGCTCCCTTCTGATCAGCTACATATTTTTGGTCAGCTACAGGACAAGAAATTTAGATACAAGGGCCACCTATCAAACAGTAAAAACAATAGAAGGACAGGGTCAAATTATTACTACAACTCATTAATAAAAGACCAAGTATGGATAACAAGACAGCAAAAGCAGGACCCGCAGATTAAAGACACGGCTCTTGTTGACTCATTCAGTCCAGAAAGTCAAATATCTTTGACAAATTGGACAGCTATGCACACCAAAAATTACTGTAGCATTTATTTCCCTCATTTGCTTCTTTTGAAGAGTTGGTAAAGAAAGTTATTGCATGAAGACTTATCTGCAATATATTTTGTATCTCATTTTTGTATAAATACCTTCCCATAGAATGTATTAGGGGTTGGTGATTTTCTCTCTGGACTGCACTGTAAATTCTGAGACTCTTTAATACAAATGACTGTGGAAGTTCATTATTTTTGGACCATCTGAAGGTGGATTTGATGTTTTGGGACCTTCTACAAAATTCATGTGTTTTTCTATGGATCAATAAGTTTCTCTAACCTGCGTTTGTGCTTTCTATGTTTGCAAAATTCATATATGTTCATAATCTTAGTAATAGAGGAAATGAATAGCCCAGAATTTGTTTAAATACACTCTGTGTTCAATCTCTGGTATTAACTATGTTTTCTTCATAATTAGTCATAAATAGGAATTCTTAGTTGCTCATGTTTTCACTAATTATTTCATTTTGAATGCTACTTAGGAATTCTTAACTGCTCCTAGATAATATTCAACCACTTTCCCTCTACCAGCATAATGAGAGATTCTTAATTGCCTCTCATTCCCTGACTACATTCCATCAATTTCCTAATTTTAAAATTGTCCCTAGATCTATTATCTTGCTCTGTAGCATTGCCTTTTATAAGAAAAAACACTGTCAGTTGTTCACTTTCATTAACTCCACTTCCCAATGGAATAAACTGTGTTACACTTGCACCTTAGCTCTGTTTGAAATCACCATCCAATAAACTTGAATAAAAAACCTGTTCATCATAACTAGCCTAAAATACTCCAAAAAAAAGCTAAATTACAAAGAGAGAGCCCTCTCTGGTTGCAGGTAGGCTAGGACCTACAGCTAAAAGATTGGTTAGTGGTTACCTCGGCCGTATTCCCTTCAGGAGGCAGGGAACAACCTGAGTGATAACACTAGAGATTAAACAGACTCTTTTGTTAGGCACTTCACCCCCCAAAAAGAGGAGTGTAATAAGCTAGAGATTGCACTGGCTCTACAACATTATTAACCAATGGTTGATGGGATTGCCGAGAAACCATATCATATGCAGGAGTAGAAGAACTTTCAGACTCGGACCATATCCTTTGTAACTCTGGAATACCATGGCATAAATGAGTAAGATGGTCTCCCTTGCATATCTTACAAGGGAACTTAGGTTTAAAACTTCTACGTCCAAGTTTCTTATCAATCTCCATTCCGCCAACATGACCAACAGTGGTTTGCGGAGAGTTATGAACATGACTTGTAGAGGTTATTGACTCTTTGCTAGTATGATTTGTAGTGACTAGTCTTATGCCCCCAGCATGACTTGCAGCGGCTGAAGGCCCATCTTCAACATGACCTGCAAAGGTTGATGATGAATTGCTAGTATGACTTGCAATGACTAGACTTGTGCCCCCAGCATGAATTGCAGTGATTGAAGGCCCATCTTCAACATTACCTGCAAAGGTTGATGATGAATACTAGTGTGACTCATAGAGACCAGACTTGTGTCCCCACCATGACTTGCAGCGGCTGAAGGCCCACCTTCAACATGACTTGCAGAGGTTGATGATGAATGGATAGAATTGTTCTACTTCTTTAACTTCCTCTTTCTCCTCTTTTTATATTGCTTATTACATGAAGGAGAAGATAAAGGAATCCTAGATTTCTCTTTGAAAGAAGATGAAAAATTAACATCCATGCGATGCCCCTAAAATAAAGCATTCAACTGAGAAGATTCAAGAGCATTCAGAATATTCGGAGTGGACCACAGTGAAACTGGTAGTCCAACATTCAATATAGGAATATTCAAGGTGGCCATCAAGGGAGTACCAACATTTCCAAAGAAAGGAAAAGCACAAGGATCGCCTTTTGGGAGGGTACCTTGGTTGGTTTCCACAGGAACATGGGCCATATCTAACAGATTCATAGTGTTAGAGTCGGTCTATTTAGCCCTCCATCAGAGATCAAAACCTCTTTCATTGCATTTCATTTTAGGTGTCTCATTTAGCTCGATCATCTGCATTCCATTAGGAGCATCGATCTTCTGACAGAAGGGTCTTATCTCCATACTTCCCTCATGTCATGTACCTATTGGTTCGTGTCTGATCATCAAAGTTCATCAAATCAATTTTATAGTCATTATGGATAGTCTTTTGGTCAGCCAAGAGTCATTTCAGTCATTAGTTCTAGGGTTTCACAAATTTTGTCTTTAAAATGTCTAATAATGCCAGTAGGCCATGAGGATGTTCCTAATAAGTTTTTATTCCATATTTTTCATTGCCAATAATGCTCGAGTATGATTCTTCTTCAAAACTCTATTTTGAAGAAGAAATCGTCAATTTTTTTTGTTGTAATAAATATGTAATTTTTAAGGTTTTTCAAGTTCTACAGTTCTTCAGTGCAGCCTTGGTCATCCTTTGCCGAAATCCAATGCCATCATCCCTACAAAAAATTGCCAAGAATTTCATCATTTCTGTCAAAAAATGAAAGGAAACAACCAAAAAATAGAGTTTGTATTAAAAAGTGGAAAGTGCCAAATTCAAAACATAAGAAAGTGGGTTTTCTCAAAACAAAAATCAAATCCATGACTATACAAGATATTGTCACCACTCAAATGTCATTTTCACTCAAGAAGTTGTCAAAGACCCAAAGGAAATCGTGGAGGAGAAAACATTGTGATTTTGAAGGCCGACTATGTGTTGGAAGGTTGCGCGACGCATTGGGTGGAGGTCATTGCACATAGAGCCACCATTCATAGTGTCATTTTGGACGTGCGCAACGCACATAGAAAACGCGTTGCACTGGGTATGCCACGCGACGCATACAGCCAGAGGCCCGAAAACTTTCAAAATTCTCTCAAATCGCTCAACAACACACAAATTTGCCTCATTTCAAGTAGGTAGAGTCTCCAATACTGCTATGCATTCAAATGTGATGATTGTATGATGGTGTTTATTACATGATGAATGTGTAAAGGAGAATGAACCCTATCTCTTCAAAACTGTCAAACAAAATTGCTGCCTAGGGTTTTAATGATTGTTTTGCCACCAAGTTTACTCCCTTGTCCCTTTGTTTCCATTTGATTCCCTTATTCCCTAAGTTCCCCTACCACCTAAAATTCACTAATCCCCTATTCCCCCATTTATTCCTATCCCTATCCCTAAACCCTACAATATCCCATCCCTATCACTTTCCATGTCATTTGCAAAAAATTTCTAAATCCTAATTTCCAAACATAGTCAAGTGACTGTCCTCACCTTCACTTGATTGAACCATAGTTTTCCCACGGTCCACTATACCCACTGTCCCTATTTATGACAGTCCTTTTCCTACTTGGCACACAATTGGCATTGAAAACAAAGGCACCAATTTGTCATTCTCAACAAACGAAACATACACCTCGCTTGAAACATTATGGAAATGGAGACTGATTCATCATATGAACAAGAGAGTGATTCTACCATAGAGCTTCATGCATAGAGAAGGCCTTGTAAGGGTGGCAAACATGTCAAAGAAGAGCCCACCTCATTGACTCAATTGTAGGCCTGCCCACTTGCCATGGCATGTTTCCAACAACAGTCATGCTTTCAGTATTGTGAGATGATTGCTTAGATTCTGTATCATCAGGAGTTGGCTCGGTTGTTTGTTTTACATTTGCATGATGATCAAGTAACTCTTGCTGGTGTAAATTTCACCTTGACACCAGAAACCATTTCTCAAGCAACAGGAATACTGAATATAGGTGAAGAATGGAACAAAAGACAGTAGGTAGAAAGAGTACATTATGAACCATATATCAGGCCTAGCTATGTGAGACAACTTAGTAGGGTGTTCCCATTCTGGTTTTTGAAAGAATCCTATGTGTCGCTGATGAGACTCATTATCAGATATTTCAGTTGTGAAGGCTGCTTCTCATGCCTCTATGCATACCATATCAGGTTATTGATGCATTTCACGAGAGTGAATATGATGAACATTCCATATTTAATGTGTTGAAACATCTAGAGGATGACTACTCTTGTGTAGAAGAAGACTCCTGAATAGTAGTACAATAGCATTTATCACTATGTGCTCATCAAGATCATTGTTGTACATCAGCTTGGTTTGTAGGGTATTAGATGGGAAGACTTCATTTCCCATGAGTTTTTCACAGCTTCAGTAGCTCATCAGGAGGTTTTCCATGATGTGGGTGAACCTTCACATCATTATGGAGGTTAAGAGGCAGAAACTACTAGTGTGCCGACATATGTCACCTATTAGAGAGGCATGAGAGGATTGTTTGTAGTAGCCCAATGACTACTATCTCCACCCGGGGTGGAAGGGGTCTGGTTGTTGTCATTAGCAGCACAGGTATATGTATAGGACAAAGGCAAGAAGCCTATGCAAGATGAGGGCCCTTCAAGTGGGCAAGACACTGATTTCATACTCATTGGTGATGATGTGAGCTCTCCTAGCTCAAAGCTGAGGGAGATTATTCAGGGACAAAAGGCTGAGATAGATGCATTGACCAACAAGTTGCAGAGAGCTCAATGGGTCATAAACTATTTGGAGCAGTGAAACAAACAATTGGAGGATTAGCATACAGTCATGGAGTTACAAAACATTCGGAAGAACCACCAAGCTGCCCAAAGGCGGAGGGTGGAGTTCACTTCTCTTGAGCAAGAGATCAACGCTGATCGGGAATCTTGGCTTGAGAGGATCAACATTCATCTTGAGAAGCTGTTGGTGAAGGAAAACAAGGACAAGGACATGCTCAAGCACATGAAAAACCATTATTGGGCACGAAATCATGTTTGTAAAGTGAGGATCAAAATCCTGAAGGCAAGAATAAAGAGAGCACTAAAACGACACAAAAGGGATGATAGGCTCTGAATCTTGGTAGAAGCGTCTTTGGCTGAGCATGATACTCAATGATAGACCTTCAGTCCAAATTTCAGCAGATTTGGAGAAAATTTTGTCAATTTTGAATTTTTGGGCTTCAAAACAGATTTTCCTACCCAACGTGTAGCGCCACTTGGCGCGCGCTTATAATTGGGAGATCCTCTAGAGGAAAACTTTACATTTCTAGATTTTTTATGAAAATTTATGCATGCTCATGAATTACCTAAGAATTTCATCAAGTTCTGGGTTGCCTAAAGGGTAAAAAACACACAAAAAATGACCTCTCTGCCACCTTTTGCACCCACAGGAAGCAGTCTTGGGATATTGAAGTTTTTGAGGGGCAAATGACATCCAAATCTAGCAATTACCCTTGGATTGGAAAGTAGACAGTTAGGGCTTTCCAACGAGCTATAATGAGCTCAATTTGGACTTCGGGAAGGCGCTCAAAATAAACCTAAACGTTGTGCTACACATACAGATTTCAGGCGCGGTGCATAGTGAAATTTGGCCTATTTCTCACTCAGCAGCTCATAATTTTGCCTAGTTTTGACTAGTTTCACTTTTTCATGTAAATCTTGATTTATTTTGATGTAAATTCATGAATTTGATGTAATTTTGGCACATTGTTACTCATCCCATGTAGATTCATTCACTAAAAAGTGAAAAAATAGTGAATGAATCAGTTTCCTTTCATATAGAGGCAAGTTGTTTCATTGCCTATTTTTCAATTCCTTGTTTAGATATGGTTGAAACAGCTCCTAGAATGATGAGCTCGACCCATAGAGTCACGGGAAGGAGTTAGGCTTGTCTATATCATGTAATTTCTCAGTCATTTTCAGGGTTGGACACTTGGGATTGCTTGGCACTTCATTGTACATTCATTTTCAACATTTTGGGCAAAGGAAAGACCAGGTTTTTGTAGCACTTGTTGGGATCCTTGTGGCTCTGTGTTTTGATGGTGTTTTTCTTCATGTAATTTTAAGTTCATTGATGTTTTATGTATGCCATTTCCCTTCTCTTTGCTTCTAAAATTAAACAAATTGAGTGACAACGGTAGAATTCATTAGCTTGTTGTGCTCTGCTTGTTAGTTTTGTTTAATTCTCAATGTTTTCTTCAGTTTTAAGAGGATCCTTTATACCCTCTTGCCCTCTTTAGCTCCTCAACGGTCTTTTCTATCCATTCATTTAATCTAAAGCATCCAAACTAATGCCTACCTTGCCCCAACTGGAACTCTGCAAAACTTTGGCCTCATCCCCGGACCCAAATTTGCCTTTCCCTTTTGCCAACAAAAAACCCCCAAAAGTTCAAAACCTTGCACTTCATACCTAGCCTAATATTAGTTGTTAAATCACTCATCTCAAGCCCCATCTGATTATCTTTTACTGAGATTGACCCGGAGAGAGCCCTCTCCTGTCCTCGTAGGGCTAGCTATGAGGCTAAGCGTGGTTTGATGTGGACCTAGAAGCTTACCTGTTAAGCCTGAGGTAAATCTAGGCTATAACACATAGACCCTTCCCTTATGAGAATGTACAAATGAATTTTCAAGGAAGATAGACACATAATCAAAACCTTTGCCCTTGAGGAGGCAACTCCACAATTTTTGAAAGAACAACCAAAAGCCTTCCAAGATCGGTTGAGTGGTAAGTTAGTCACTCAAAATACAAAGTCCAAAAGTGACTAGACAAAAATACCTAAATCCAACTATATACAAGGAGCAAAGATCACTCAACCACAAAGTCCCTAAAGATACAACCAATCAAGCAACTTCCGAGTATTTCCGCTCCGAGTGATGAGGATCGGACACCAAAATACAAGAAAGTGAAGTAGGGGCCGCCCGAAGATAGTCTAGGATAATGACAGCCCAGGCCTACTAGTGAAGGTATCAGAGGAAGTTACGCTGACCTCCAAACAACAGCCTGTGCTTGTGAAAACCCCCGAGCTTCACAAGGGTGCCCTCCATAAGTACTGTTGAGAGTGATATAGCATCGACCTTAGGTGCCATGGGATTCCCCTCCGCAGCCACCTATGTAGATCCCTAGAATAAGAAGCTAAGGTTACCAACTCATGTCAGAAGCCAGGTGAAACAGTCTTGAGGTAAGATCCAACAAGTAGGAGAGGGGGTATCTCTCTTCCTTATCTTTAAAAACCCTTGTGCTTAACTCTCAAATCTGGAGCTTTCTTGGTCTCCCTAATGCTATTGGATTTGCACTCTTTATTTAGACTTCTATGTTTGATAGTTTAGAGTGACCTTGGAGAGTTTACTTTCCTCTCACCTAGTCCAAGGCCCTAAATAAACTAAAACTTGTTGGTGTACTTAAATTGACAATATAAAAAGTTCTAGTTTATTTTATTAGCACTTGATTTTAAAGGTTGTTCTTTTAAGTTAAGGGTACGGGAATGAAATTGATGATGTGTGTATGACTCAACCAAAATCAAAGAAAAAATAACTACATGAATGCAATCATTTTTATTTCAATGAAAAGCAACTTCTACTTGGGTTCTAAGAAACACTTAGAAAGAAAATAACTTTCTTCTTTTCTTTTCTTGCAACATACTTCACACAAGCAAAAAGTAAAATGCTTTAAAAATGCAAAATTATCCTAATGCAAGGTGTAATGAAGATGCAAGAAACTTAAGGTTACTCTAAAGAAAATAATGAAAGCAAATCGTTTATCACTTCCAATTAGCTACCCTAGATGTTCAGATAGAATATAAGTTCCTAATGCAAATTTTCATCCAAACACTAAAAGCAAATCTTAAGACAAACAAAATGCACTCTCACTCGCAAAAAGTAACCAAATCAAAACAAGGCAAAAGAAAGAAAAATCCAAGCTTTTAAGGAGTTTTCTTTTTCACAAAAGAAAAAAACAACTTTTCAAAACTACTCCAAATATTATTAAAGACTTTGAGACCAAAAAATAGGCAACAAAAACACTTTGCAAGTTATCAACTCAATATGGGCAAAAACTCAACAAAATAGGTGTTTCAAGATGCCTTGAATGACCAAAAAGCAGAAAAAAGAGCTTGGAGACAATGATCAAAAGACCAAGAAAGACAACTTTCAAAATGTGAGAAAAGAAAATGGCCACAAGATGCAGTTTTGACAGAAAGCAAGAAGATCACAAAGATAAAGTTTGTTACAAAAATTGAAACCGATCCTTCTGCTTTGGAAGATCAGAATAGCCAAGATTCCCAGAAAGAAATCTCATGTGCTCAAACAAAAATGGTGACACTTGCAACAAAACAAAACAAGACCAAAACTTTCCACAATAGGAGAGAATTCGAAACCGTAAACCTTCTACAAAACCAGGGACTGACAACCAAACTTGACTGCTCAGGAAACACTGAAACTAGTAAACAAATCTTCTGAGACAGAAAGACTTGAAAAAATCTCAAAAAATTAGGGTATACGCGACTGTGTCAATACACAGTTGCGTGTATATGTGATTCAGACCAAAGAAACCTATGTATATGTGGGCTCGTATGGGGAAACTTGCATACATACGCTACTGTAACCTGACAAAACTGCGTATATAATAGCTCAAAAGAAAAAACAAAAAATAGGTCTGAAGAAACTGCTCAGACTTAAAGTCTGAGTTCCTATAGGAACAGACAAATCAGTTACAACAAGAAAACGAGTGGCTGAGCCTTGATTGGCTTAAATTAACCCAAACTAGGAACAACAATACTATTGTCCCTAGTGGAGTCGCCAATTTTGTTGAGGGATTAAGTTCCCTAGGGTTTTGGGTCAACACCCTAGCAGAGTGGGGGCTATCTACAGTAAAAAACAAGCATTCCACATAGCCATGATACTTAAATAAGCAAACTACGTGAAGAGAGGTGCACGTGGGAGTCCTTCGTTCGGGTAGGTCCAGCCAAGGTCCAAACCCTCATGGAGTTCCTGTCCATCCTTGAACCTGCAAAATAGCCAATTCAAAGAAGTATAGCAATATATGGACAGAGTATCATATAGAAATCAACTTCTTAACTTATTGAAAGATGGTTAATTATACATTGAAACAATTATTCATATCTAAACCATAATAATAACATCATATGCATAAAGAAGATTGATTTCGGGAACAAGACAAATGTTTCTTTATTGCAGATAACTAAAACAAAGAAAGGAATGATATCACCTAAATCTTCCTCTTGCTAGCTCGAAGTGGAACCATCCTCCGGATCCATCCAATCCCATGTCTTCAAAAGGCTCCTTCCATGACTCACACAAGGATATCTCAACTAGTGAATTGACATCATAACTCAAGGAAACAAGGGTTTCTTGTAGTGGGGGAAGTGCTAGAAGCATAGGGATCTTCAGACTTGATCAAGGATAATCTCAGTACAGTAATTCTCTCTCTTCTCTCCTCCTTTATGCCTTCCCATTGAAGCCTTTTTATACTTCTCCCAAAGTAGTTTTTTAGTTGGGAATTCATTGGGAATAGTTGGGCCACGGGCACTAATAGGTAATCAATAGGTAAAACCCATGATATCCGCCCGAAATTAAGGAGGTTTAATTTTTTAAAGTGTTTTTAGACATATACGCAGGTTGGGTATACACTAACTCGTGTACACATGCATTTAGCTCAGGGAAATGTCACGTACCGGGAGTAAAACATTGTTTTTTAATTATTTGGACCAAGTCTGGAAGAAGGGGTTGCCCTAGGCCATAAATGCAGCATCACAAATATCAAGAGTGAGATTTGGAGCTATAACACTGACAAGTAAGAATCTACCTTGTACACATGTCAAAACACCATTTCTATGTTGTCAACATCTGATCCTTTCATCCTTCTAGTTGAAAAAATGTGTGATGTTTGTTATAAATATCCACTGACTGACAATGTTCCATTCTAATCACAAGTGGCCAATTTTCGTGATTTGCTTTGAACGTGTCGAAGTATTTAGTCAATTTAACCTGATTAATCATGAAGGAAGTAAATTCTCCGAGCTGAATGTCTCCCACATATGGCACTAGATTGAATGACTGATCATTCTCCAGGATGTAATTGTGCATGTAGAGTTCGCACATCAAATGCTAGTGCAGTAGATTATGTGCTCTCAGGATCCTCAGGAACTGCAGAGGGTCTTCTATGTCGTGGCTAATTTCCTAATGAGTACTTTTGAGACACATAAATAGATATTTCTCGTGAAGAAACAAAGAATAGTTGTTAGTGAGTGTTTGGCACACCATTATATGTTACATTAGAGTGAACATTTCATCCTTGTCAGTCTTCAGTAACTGCACTTGCCCTTGTAATTCTTTAATCTTTTTCTATTGTTTTTCTTGTTTCTGCTTAGCTTTGTCTATCTAGGTGACATGATCAAACACCACTCTTGCTGCTTGTTCCTGATTTTCTTTCACTTCTTCTTGATGATCTTTCAAAGAGATAGGCCCCCGTTGAAGACGAGACGTAGTGGTTTTCCATTTCTGAATTTTTGTGGTCAACAGAAACTCACGAGAGTCAATCAAATGTAGAAATGACTCAGTCTGTGTGGTTACGAAGGTCATCGACCTATATTATATCTATACTATTTTCGAAGTTGTTTCGGCTCCCAGAGTCATGACATATTGACTAGCATTCCTATTTTTATTTGTCGCCCATCTCCATAAGAATAATACTTGCCTCCTCAACTTAGTAATTTCCATTTTTAATTCCATGTTTTCTCCGAACAACAACTGGTACCTGTCCTGGATGGGGGATCTCTTTTTTGCACACTGTTCAAGGAATTCCTATTTTCTAATGACCTCCTTCAGTCTCAAAGTCAGCGTTGGTCTTGGTGGATTGATTTCAATGAACTCATCAGTTGGTTCCTATTTTACCCTTATCTCTTCCATTTGTTTAAAAAATCAAGGGGCAGCTCCAGTGCCTTCTTTTGTAGGTACCGATACCTCCAAATTTCCTCCAAATGGCTCTAAAGCCACTGCAGGTAATTGATGAGTATTATCCTCAATGTTTTCTTCCTATGGCTTCTCTGTTTCCCTAGTTTCTCCTTCCACTTGCTTTGGAATTGATTCTGGCCCTTATGGGTTAGTACCAACGGCCATATCGCTTTCCAACTGCTTGGGAGGTGACGATGAATTAGTGTCATCAACAATTTCTTCAATTTTCTCACTGATCGACATTGGTTCTTGTGTAACAGTGTCAAGAATGATTTGTTAAAATTTCTCCCCAGTCAACACTGTTTTTTTTGTAACAATGTCCACAATAAATTATTCAAATTATTCACAAGTTGACACTGGTTCTTGTGTAGCAGAGTCAACGGTAGCTTCTTCTTCCATTAGCTCAGAGGTTGACACTATTTCATGTGTATCAATGCCAAGTATACTCCAATTGGCTGAGCGGTTGACACTCGTTCTTGTGTTACAACATCAACAATGACACTTTCTCCTGCAATTGCTCCTACAAACTTTAATACTGGGGGATAGATTCTTTTTCTTACTTTGCGGGTAGGAGAGCAGAATTTCCTTGCCTCTTTTAGCATGGAAGTGGGGAGTGGAGAACGAGGGGTAACCTCCTCATTCTTTCAATGCCTTCTACCTAAGTTTCTCCAATTCGATCTCCATCCCCTGTATCAACTGGTTGTTCTGTCTTTACTTCCTCCCTTCCCTCCTCTACTTCTTTTATCACTTATTCCCCTAACTCACCCAATTGTTCAGCATTTTATGCTGGTGCTTATGTAACAATGTCAAATATGGCTCCTTCATCTACTGACAATCCTTCCTCTACTTCTTCTATTGCTTATTCCCCCAATTCCCCACTTGTTTGACATTTGAAGCTAGTTCTTGTGTAACAATGTCAATGCAGCTCCTTCATATGCTGACAATTCTTCCTCTGATTCTTCCATCACTTTTTCCCCCAATTCTTCCACTTGTTTGGCAGTTGATGTTGGTTCTTGTGCATCAACATCGATTGTGACTCCTTCCTCTGACAACAATTCTTCCTCAACCCTCTTTGGCATTATAATCGCAATCTCTTCTTCTTCTAATTCAATGAATTTTGGAAAAGTCATGAGGGTCTATGATAGGGCATGCACCACCAGTAGCCTGACAAGCCCATAGCTTGTGAGGACTGTCAATGCTTGGTGTGACTAGCGTGCAGATCGTGCCATTAATTGAAGATTTTTTTGAAGGAAAAATGGAATATCTAGAGAATTCACTTGATGGAACTAAAGACATGAAAGAAACTTAAAATGATACTTAAACAGAGTGGAAAGTTGACATTCACAAGTGATGTATCACATGGAGAAGTATGCAACCTCATCCTATTCATGCAACAAATATTTTTGATCATATCCTCTCCCCCTCTGAACCACGATTTCTCCTTGTTGCAAGAATGATTCTAGAGATTCTGGTAAGGGTGTTCTCCAAGAAAACCATTTATGCCCTCCTTCTAGAAATCTACTAATAGTAAATATAATCTTCTACGTTACAGGGATGTCCAGTCCATGGAATTTGGAATATTTCACTTCCAAATTCAATACAAACTAGAAAATAATGCCTTCATCGAACCCCTTTAACCTCACAAAGTATGCGTGCCATCTGACATCCTAAAAAAACGGCCATACATCCGATTGACGTTGGACCTGCATTGTATCTTATAGCTCATGCCTAATAGCTTGACCACCCATTCCACCAGTTTCTTTGTAACATCACTCGGAGTAACATAAAAACTGTTGAAGGTGTGCTAGCCTATGAAGTTGTGGTGACAGGGATTGTGGTAACAAGGAATATGGTGACATGGAAATCCAATCAAAGGTTATGGGAAAAAAATGGTAAATTTGTGATGATTATAGTAATCAATCCAATGCATTGGAAAAGACCAAAAATTAATGCTATCGTGCATTATTCAAATTCCAATGTAAGTGGATAAGTGTGCAGGGTATGCTGGGGATCACAGGTTGATAAGGATCATGGTGGTAATGATTGTGGGATGTACGACTTGGCGCAACGTTTAATAACAACATGATGGTCTGACATTATTTCTATTAAGTATGATATATTTAACATTAAATGTGATACCTCCCCCCAACTAAGGGATGACAATCTTTGGTCATGTTTAGTCATGTCATAGGTAAAATACCAATCAAATCCACGAAGGAGTAACATCACCGGAGGAGTAACAACACTGAAGGAATAAAAACATTGGTGGAGTAACAACATCGGCAAAGTAACAACATCAATGGAGTAACAACATTGGCAGAGTAACAACATCGAAGGAGTAACAACACTGGCAGAGTAACAACATTGGTGGAGTAATAACACTGACAGAGTAACAACATCGGTGAAGTAACAACACCATTGTAGTAACAATGCTAGTGAAGTAACAACATCGATGAAGTATTAGCACTAGTGGAGTAACAACACCATTGGAGTAACAACGACAGTGAAGTAACAACATCGATGAAGTATCAACATCATCAGAGTAACAACACCGGGAGAGTAACAACACCAGTGGAGTAATAGCACCAGTGAACTAACAACATCGACAAAGTGTCAGCAACAATGGAGTAACAACACTTTCAAGAAAAGTACTCATAGAGTAGTAACAACATTATCTATCTATCTATCTATCTATCTATCTATCTATCTATCTATATATATATATATATATATATATATATATATATATATATATATATATTATATAGATTAATATATATATATATATATTATATATATATTATATATATATATATATATAAAATATATTATGTATGTTTTATTTTAAATAAGAGGTTTATAAGAAGAGTTCTCTATACAAATAATTTCAAAACAAGAGTTATTAGAGAAATGCTTAATAAAGGAGTCCCTAGAGGGTGGATGGTGATACAATTTGAGGTGCTATTCGTTTACAATAAAAGGAGTATGTGCCTCATCGATTGTTACAAGTATAACAGTCCCATTATCAATCACTATGTCAACTTCATATAGTTCCATCCATCTAGAGAAAATCTTCCCCTTAATGTCCTTGAACTGAGAGTCATAGAGAAATGCCTAATCTACTCTACAAAACACCTTTTTCTTGATGATTTTTTCATGCCATTTGGTTCACTGTTGTTGAATTGTAGCAGTATTCTATACAACTATCAAACAAATTTCATCTAACTCATTTAGTTGTTCCAGTCAGTGTTTCTAGGCTACTGAAAGATCCAAACCTACTTCAAGAGTTGTCCTAAGCATCTTAATTTCAAATTCCACCAGAAACAAAGGAGAATTCCCATAGACAAGCTTGTATGGTGAAAATCATTTTGCATTCTGCCATGTCGTTCTATATGCCCAAAGTGCTTCAGGAAGTTTTTTATACTAGTTTTGATGATGGTTCGCTATATTCTTTGTGAGGATATTCTCTAGTACCTTATTTCTGCTCTCGACTTGAACATTCGCCTGAGGATGATATGGATATGTCACCCTATGTTTGAGTCCATACTTCTTCATGAGCATTGATATTAGATGTGATGAAAATTGCACACCTCCATCTGAAACTATCTCTCTAGGAGCTTCATACTAAGCGAAAATATCTTCAAATAAAAATTCTGAGACAACCTATTCTATGGCTTTCACAACAACTTTGGCTTCTACACACTTTGTCACGTAGTTTGTGTAGACTAGAATGTGAACTTTCTGATGTGAATGAGGATTAAAGTGCCCAACGAAATCAATAACCCATTTCTCAAAGGGCTCAAGAACTAATTGAGGTTGTAAAGGAATCTCACCTAACCGACCATGCTAACCCATCATTGGCAACTATCACACCCTCGAACATATTTCCTTGCATCATGAAAAATAGAGGGCCAATAGTACCCCATCTCCAACACCTTATGACCCGTCCACTTGTTTGCAAAATTCCCCTCAGCAAGGGCCATTGTGGGCATATTTCAGAACATCATAGATTTCATCCTCACCTACACAACATGGAATTTGTTGATGAAGTCATGTATAGAAGAGGTATCCCACTATCCATGAGTAACGGGCACTATGATGGATGATTTTTCGTTGCTCTCTATATGGAAAATGATGAGGTATTTTTCCTCTAACAAGATAGTTAGCAATATCTACATACCATGGAGTGTGAGTAGAAAACGCAAAAATACGGTCATCTGGAAAACTATCCTCTATAGGTGTATCTTCATCATTAGTATTGAGCCTAAATAGGAAATCTACTATTACAACATCGTTTCCTAGTTTATCTTGAATGGCAATATCATATTCTTGTATCAACAATAACCATCTTGTAATTTGACTAGGAGTTTTCGATTTATTAATCAAATAATTGATGGTTGAATGATCAATATGCACAAAAGTGGTATACACTGTGATATAATGCTGAAATTTATTAATATCATAGATAACAACCAAAAAGTATTTTTCAGTTACCATATAGTTCAGTTTAGCAGGAGTTAGGTTCTTGCTGGCATAGTAAACCACATACGGTTTCTTCTCCTCATGTTGTCACAAGATCGCCCCTACTGTTGTATGAGAAGGATCTATGAAGATATGAAATGGGAGCTTCCAATCAAGACCATGTAATATTAGAGATTTACAGACTAGTTCTTTGATTTTCAAGAAAGTTATTTTACATGCATCTGTTCACACAAATTCTGCATCTTTAGGTAATAGTTGGAAAAATGGAAATGCTATCATAGAAAAAATTTCTATAAAACATCTATAATAGCCAACATAAACAATAAATCTACGTACCACCATTGGTGTCTTTGGTGTAGGAAAATTTAAGATTACCTCTAACATGGTAGGATCAACCTGTATTCTTGCAACTTAAAGTACGTGTCCCAAAACTATTCCTTCTTCCATCATCACATGGAATTTTATTGTACTAAGAGAAACATGTGTCTATTTCCATTGTTTAAGTACTTTCTCTAAGTTTTCCAAACCTTCCTCAAAATAATCCCCATATGGGGTGAAGTCATCCGTGTAGATTTCAACACTTTCATTAACTAGATCTAAAAAAATTCCTAGTATTACCTGTTGAAAGGTAGCAGGCGCATTACAGAGGCCAAATGGAAGGACTCAATATGTGAAGGTTCCCCAAGGGAATGTAAAAGTAGTTTTGTCCTGATCCTAGGTGAAAGATTCCTTCTGATCTTGAATGAATTTCAACAATTATTCAGAGTAGGAAGGTGAAGGGTTAGAATTAACATTCAACATTTTCCTTGGATTGATTTCTACATGAATATTGTTATGGGGTGCAATAACATGAATGTTTTCAACTTTGGTTTCTAGTTCAATGGTTTCCCGAATGGTGCAACTCATAACAGATTCTAATAATTAGAAAGTTGAATAAGAAACAAAGTTGGGACAACTGATAAATGTGTTAATATCATCTTCTTCCATTTCATCTTTAAAATAGAGGGGTTTCACCGATGGTAAGAATTGATCTAATATCTTCATTTTCAAGGTCAAGCTCTTCCATAGGTGGAGATTTTTGCATTAAGGTAAATCATGGTTTAACTAATGAATGTGGTTTTGCAAGGGGGTAAAGTATAAGGTTCTTCGTGATTTCCCCATTGGATATTACCATATTTCCCGATTGACACCGAATATAAGTATTTGTAGTTGCAAGACAAGGCCTTCCTAAAATCAAAGGATGTCCCCCAGCTAGAGATTGGGTATGTAGAACCAGAAGATCAACAGGGTACCGCCACAAATCTACAGATATAGTCACATCTTCTAACTTCCCTACCAGTCGTATAGTGGATCAGTCTGCAAGCTCTAAGACTGTAAGAGTTGGTTTAATATCAAGTAGGCTGAAGGTAAGTACAATTGCAGAAGTTATAATGTTAATTTTGGCCCCTAGGTATACTAGCACATTTGGGATATCAACTCCATTAATCTGTATTGTAAGAATCAGGTTACCTGGATCTCCATATTTAACAAGTGTAGGATTTCCAACATTATGTCTGATAATTTCACCATGACATGGATAGTGAGTGGATCTTTTGGTTTTCTACCAAGTTTCTTAGAACAAAATTCTTTGATCGTTTTGGCATAAATCGGTACATCCTTCATAGCCTGAAATAAGAAATTTTGACAAATACATTTTTAATTCCCCCAAAAGGTGAAATTTAGGATGAAGAATTTGTTTTCTTAAGGATAGTCTCTCAGGATAATGTGGAACAGTCTGACATCCTTGAGTAAAAATTACTTTAGAAGGGGGTTGGTGTCCCATGGGAACTTGTGGTGAATCACCCCAAATTGTTCTAGAAAGATTTCTAAGTTATGTTTCTGAGGCTTCATTATCAGTATGTTAAACAATTATCTGTGAATTCTAAGTATTTACCACCCGATCAGACTGAATATTTAGTTATTACATTCCGCGGTGGCAATACTGTATGCAAGAAGGTTGAGTGTCTCAACCTGTTGAGCCCAACTATTTTTCGGGTTCGCGTTAGATTGAATAGGCAGTTGTGGACGAAGAGGAGGATTACCGGTGGAGGAATTAGAGAGAATTTGTCTTGAAGGAATAGGAGTTCCATGCCAGCTCTAGAACCATGATTTCTAGGGCACTGGATACTAATAGTATTGCGTCCATAAGGTGAAAAAGGTAAAAACCAAGGCCCAAAATTCAAATGATTAAGATAATAAGAAGGTTTTTGAGGCATACATTGATTCATGTTTTGTGGTCATGGTTTCCATTATTTCCTTCATCCCATGAAGTACAACTAATCTACCTCTTCAATTTCTCCCTAGAAAACTGCCTTCAACCTAGGAAGAGATGGACATGTGTTAGAAGAATGAGTCTACTCACATATTGCACAGGTTTCAATAGTATTGAGTGGACATTCCTTCAGCAGGTGCCTATTCCTGCATTGAGGGCAGAAAATAGCCATTGCCTTCTTGACTTCCATTTATTTTTGTTTTTCCTGAAGAACATCCAACTGTGAGGACAATGTGCTTAGCATATCCGTCCTTAAATTATCCATCAAGTTTCCAATTTCTACTTTTGTAACCCCACTACTAGATGTCTTGAGAACTCATACTCCTTACTTATGCCTCGCAGCTCCATGTGAACATATGATGCACAACTCACAAATGGTGTCAAATTCCTCCTTTGAAATATCTCCCTTTCCTACCACATTCAAGAGTTCCAAAGATTCCTCCCTTAGCACCCAGAGAAGGACTATCTTTAAGATATCCTTATCCAGATCACTATGACCCAATCTTTGTAGACTGTATTTGAAGCATTCCAAAAAGTCCCCCATGTTCTCATCCTCTTTCTGCACAATCTTAAAGATGACCACCAAGAAGAAGATTTTCCTTGAAAAATATTAGGACTACTGCAAATATCTTGGGATTTGCAGTAGTCCTGATATTTTTCAAGGAAAATCTTCTTAATGTCATCCCATATTGTAATATATTTTACCCCTAAACCACTAAACCACCTTAGAGTTGTTCCCTTCAAAGTAGCAGGGAATATCTTCAATTTCTAAGCATCATAAATATAATCATATCCTGGACAGACAACATTGAATTCAAAATGGAATATGTCCAAATCTTCAGAAGAAAGACCATGGAAATTAGGTAATGTCGTCAAAGGAATAGGCTTCATAGGCGCATCACCTCTAATATCTCCGATTGGAAATTTGATTGTGGAAGTTGGATGAGCCCTATGATGAGCCTCATCATTGGGTAATTATATGGGCATTAATTCACCAACTAGCTTAGTCAAACCAACTATTCTCACAACTTATTGCATACTTTTGATTATATTTTGTTTATGATATGATTTAGAGTTGGATATTTTGCTTTGTGGTCTAATGTGCATTCAATGCAGGATTAAAGGATAAAAGCAAGGAATTTTGGCAAAGACCTTGGTCAAAACTTGAATGGGAAAAGGGAGAAGAATTATAGGAGGGAAATCCTCCTCATTTATTACCCCTCCATTCGAATATTTCTCCATCAGTTTGGAGTGGAAATAGCCAAATCATGAGGACTAGGACGCAACCGAGCAAGTGAAAGGCAAAGCACTAGTTTATCTTGAGTTTGGGAGGTGAGCCTCCCTGATTTTAAGGAAGTCGTTGGAGACATCATATGTATAAGTAGAGAGGCCTAGGAGCTCAGTAGGATTCAGATTTTTTGATTGTAAAACTCTACTCCATTTTCGAGCTGTAAGACTTGTGACAATTTTTGATGTAATCCATGGTTTTGATAATAGAAATGAGTTTTGTTTTGATACATCATTGAGCTAACCTAGAGGGTTGAAGCTCTTGGGTTAGGGCCCAACCCTAGTAGCCAAGGCTCCTCTTTATTGTACATGTATGCTAGCATGGGTTCAAGATTTAATTGTACATTTGCTTAAGTAGTTGCATTTCCATTACAACAGTGTTGAGTAGATTGGTTGTATTTTAGTTTGCTTCCATTTGTGCCTTCTTTCAATTAGTAGGTTAGCAAGGAGAAAAAGATGACCATAAGGTTGTCAGCAGGTGTCTTGGCCTCATCTCCTCCCTCTGGGACCATGACTTGAGGAAGAGACCCTTCAGCAATGCAAAAAACAAAAATTTATAGTTCTTGCACGAGCTTTGGAGTTTGTTTAGTACTTGGTTCATTTCATTGTCATATTTTTCCAGCACTCTCTTTCTGCAATAGTATCTCTCTCATGTTCTCATTTCCTTTAGCACTTTCTCCATGCATAATATGGGCAATTGCTTCATGCTTTTCAAGTTGATGAGAATGTATCTTGTTGCATAGTTCTTGGAAGACACACACATTTTAAGCATTGCAGGTACTTCAGGAGGAGGCCTAGAATCCATTGCCCGCATCCATCTTCGATCTCATCAACCTCAACCATCTCTTGGTCCACCATCACCCTCACTAATTTTTTTGTCCTTTTTCATTGAAATTCCCCTAGACACATTGAGTGAATCTAGACATCTCTTCTCTTGGATATTGACTCCTGATTGTTCCTAAGACCTTCTAACACCCTATCCCACTTATCACACACCTTTTCCAAGCTTCCCAACACCTCCAACACCTCAAAATTAGCTTTCGGCAGCATCCTATGGGTTTCCTATAATTCCTACACAATCATCTTATAGGTTTCTATTACATCATGTAGGTTTTCCTGAAACGGCCTGCTTTCAGGCCGAATTGATGGGGAATCTATAAGAAGTCACAAAAATCCCCCTAGCTTACTCCCACACCATCCAAACACACCATAGACCTTATAGACATCTTCAACCACCTTCCATTCACCGGTCACATCCACAAGAACAATTAAATTGCATACTTGATTTTACCAAAGAAAACCAAAAAAGTGAAAACAGATTTAGTTTAGTTTTCTTGCTTACACATTAGGATTATTTGATGCTCTTTACTTCTTAACTTAGATAGCAGCATTAAGCTAGTGTTGATTCAACAAATTTTCTTAGAATAGTTTTTTAAATGGTTAATTAGGATATGGTGTGATTTACCATTACATGTTGTTTTCTTCATTACTGTATTAGAGTAACTATCTTAGAATAAATTTTCTCTTCTTCCATCAAAGAATCGAGCTTCTTCTGACTCTGTAGAATTTTGGCTTGGAACCCCTCGGGTCTCTCACTAGATGAATAGTGACAATAGGAAGGACCTTCACTTTTACTTGTGCATATAGCATTGTCACCTCCAATTTTCTACGAACCTCGGGTTGATAAGTAAAGCTGGTAGCCCAGGAGTTGCAGCATCCTTGCTGCAATACTGGTGCTCATCACTTTTTGGCACTGTTGTCAGGGAGGTGTCTGAGTAGAATGTGATTACTGCTTTCTTTTCTTCTATTTCTAGTCTTCAATTTTCTACCATTAGTTTATTTCTACAAAAGTAATCTAGTAGCTTCCTTTTTTTTAGTTATCATTATCTTCTTTCCTTTCCATTCTACAAGTATTTTTTTTTTTGTCAGTAGTTTTCATTCAATCAACAATTTCATTTTTCCAAAGTAATTTCTAGCTTAAAAAATCTTATAAAATCCAACCCAAAAACATTTCCTTTCATGCCTTGTAGGAATAGGGACAATTTACAGAAATTCTTGCCAAATACCCCCACTGCATCCAACAGCCAACCTTCTCTCTTCTTCGGTGGTTGTTAACTAGAGGAACCCTTAGGTGAGGAACCTAACATATTTGAAGAACCTACAGGGGAAGAAGAAGATGAAGGACCCATTTCTACTGAACCAATGGCTGAAAACCGAAATGACAGAGGGAACAGAGAGAGAGTTGAGGGTTCCTTCCCCATTAGGGAAACCAACGGGGACATTAAGATGAAGAATATAAGCCCCTATGCCCTACCTCATTTCCATGGCCTGACCACAGAGGAACCCTACACTTTCCTATTTGAGTTTGTTGTTATATGTCGAACCTATGACTATACAGATGATGAGAAAAAGTTAAAAATTTTTCCATCTACCCTTAAGGATGCAACATTGCGCTATTTCATGGGTTTACCTAGAGATAGCATCAAAACTTGGTCTGAGATGTAGTAGGATTTTAACAACAAATATCGGGACTAATGTAGGTCAAAGGATAATAAAGAAGAAATTTTCAGGATGACCATGGGCCAGGATGAATTCTTAGAAGACTATGAAGAAAGATTCCAACTCAATTACAAAAGGGCTAGGTGCACACTTGACCCCGAGTCACTATAGCTAGTCCTGCTCAGAGGAGTACGGGAAGATCTTCTAGATTCCTTACATTTTTTAGCAGGAGGATATATCTACCAATTAACCTATGAGGATAAAAAAAATGTATGTAGAAACCATTCTAGGGCAGCCAGGAAAAAGGGTAGGAGTAGTCAACCTATGTTGAGTACATCATCTTCCAACTCATCCATCAAGGGTGAAATTGGAAATATGTTGGAATATTTCAAAAGTGAGATGTTGCAAACCCTTGCCTTGCAATTGGATACCATGAACATAAAAATGAAGCAAGAGGAAGTAGAGAGAGCCCTACCCATATTTTGTCCTAGATGCACCAGGAGGCATCCTAGGAACGATTGTCCATTGAACTGTATTGAAATTTTCTCGTTCTGTGAAGAAAACCGCTCCACAGACAAGTGCCCTTCTTTACCCAGACCCAAAGCTATATATCAAGGAGCTGAAGGGGTCACTAAGAAGCTTTACTACATCAACCAAAGGAGACCTCCTGGGCCTAGACCATACCAGCAGGGTATGCAAGGGTCATCCCATGCATATTACAACCCCAACCAAACCACAACTATACCTTCTTGGGGACCTCCTACTCATCCTTCCTGGTTTACACACCCTCCTTGGTCCTATGCATCTCAGTATCATTCTGAGTCAGCTAGCTAGTCATTTCAACCTTATGCTCCACCACAACCTCAATGGAGTCCACCACTCCAAGGTTGGAGGCCCCAATACAATAATGCTCAAGTTCTATTACCTCCATCACCTACCCAACCACAACTCCTACACTCTACTCTACCCAAGCAACCCCAAATGCCTACCCAACCAAATCTGAACCCGAACAATAGGTAGGCTCAACAAGTATATAGTGGAGAGACATCATACCCATCTTATGTTGTAGAAGTCCGGGAGATCAACCTAAGATCTGGGAGAATTCTCCCAGGTAACCAACCTCCCTCTCCACATAGGGAGGTTGAAGAAGAAGGAGAGGAAAGAAACCTTAAATTAAATCCATTTTCTTGAGAGATTAGCCCAACCACTCCAGCCTATCGCAGAAGAAACTGAACTTCTGGGAGAATTGAAAAATCTATGTGTAAAGATCCCCCTTCTGCAGAAAATAAAAGATGTCCCCATTTACAATAAGTTGATTACGAAGAAGTGCTTCAAGCATCCAGGAAGAAGAAAAAGGGATGCCCCTACCATTAATGTCATTGAGTAGATGTCTGACTTAATGCTAGGGCAAGTAATATGTTCTAAATATTTGGACCCTGGAAGCCCTGTAGTAGATGTGCACATTAATGGCACCATCGTCCCACACACTCTGATCGATATTGGGGTTCCCATTAATGTGATGACCAAGGACATCATGCTCAAGCTCAACCTCTAAGGGTCATTGAGGAAGACCACAACCATTTTGCAACTTGCAGACCATTTCACAGTCACCCCTTAGGGAATTGTGGTGGATGTAATGGTCTCCATTGACTCCCGGGAGTACCCTACAGATTTTCTAGTTCTCCAACCTAAGGCTAAGCTTACTGGTTACCCTCTCATCCTTGTGAGGCCATGGTTGGCCACAACCGATGCTTACATTAGCTGCATAGCTGGGAATATGACCATCAAGAATGGGCATATGTCCAAACAATTAGTCCTATACCCTCTTGCTTAACCTTCTATAGAGCATGATTTACCTTTATGGTTGGAGGAGGAGGAAGAAGATGAGATTTATTCCACCCAACTTTATGCTTTGGAAGCAACCATAGGAGGATGAAAAAAATATGAGGATGACTTAATTGAACACTTGCTCCAAAGTCCAACTCCTGGTTCGTTACCATTGGAAGAAGAAGTAAGGGAAAACTAGAACAATCATCCAATTGACTTATGCTTGGCCGATTCCAACCCACTTTGAAAACCATAGAATTCGGTCTAGAGAAAACCTTGAAAATTAATCCATCTCTCTAGAAGCCTTCACTTTGAGTTACAAGGAAATGAAGGGAGTACACCCCTCAGTGTGTACTCACCACATATAAATCAAAGAAGGTTGCAAGCTGGTCTGGAAATCACAAAGGCGAATGAATCCAACTCTTAAAGATATAGTCAAAGAAGAACTACAAAAACTGCTAGATGCAGGATTCATTTACCCTATCTTCGATAGTGAGTGGGTCTCTCCTTTAGTGCTAGTTCGCAAGAAAAATTGTAAGTGGATAATTTGTGTCGATTACAGGGAGTTGAACAAAGCCACAAAGAAGGATCATTTTCGCCTACCCTTCATCGACCAAGTGCTAGACAACCTAGTAGGAATTTTTTCTTTCTTTCTTTCCTAGATGGATTCAGTAGGTACAACCAAATCCAAATTTTCCCAAAAGACTAGGATAAGACCACATTCACTTGTCCTTGGGGTACTTTTTCCTATAGGGTCTTTCCTTTTGGTCTATCCAATCCTCCTGCCACTTTCTAGAGAGAAGTCTCGAGTATTTTCATTAAATTAGTACATGATGCGGTGGAAATTTATATGGACGATTTTACACCTTATGGGTGTGATTTCCAAGAAGCTCTGACTAACCTAGGCAAAGAATTTCACAAATACATTGAAATGAACCTGTCTCTCAGTCTGGAAAAATGTGAACTTAATGACTAAAGGGACCATTCTAGGTCATTCAATATCTCAGCAAGGACTGTAGGTGGACCTGAACAAAATAGAAATCATCCAAAGGGTCCCACCTCCGCAAAAGTGGAGAGATGTCAGGAGTTTCTTAGGGTTAGCTGGATACCAGCGAAGGTTCATAAAATACTTTAGCAAGTTGGCCTCTCCTTTATTTTGGCTGTTGGCCAAAGATTTTGAGTTTATATGGTCAAAAAGCTGTCAAGAGGCCTTAGACATTTTAAAGGGTATGTTAACCACGACACCAATTCTTCGAGGCCCAAACTAGGCCCTCCCCTTTCATATTCATGCTGATGCTTCACACAAAGCCATAGGAGCAGCCTTAGGTCAGGTAGAGGAGAAATTTGTCTATGCCATCTATTTTATCATTAAGAACATGTTAAAGGCTGAGCTAAATTATACTGTGATTGAAAAGAACTGCTGGCGGTTGTGCATTAATTAAATAAATTTAGGCATTATATTATAGGCTATCAAACATTTGTACATACTGACCATGTTGAAATAAAATATTTAATGAACAAACCAAATGTGAATGCTATAATTATAAGATGGTTGCTTTTATTACAAAAGTTTGATCTAACCATTGTTGAAAAGATTGGTAAGGAAAATGTTGTTGTAGACTTTCTATCTAGGATGAGTCTACCTATAGGTGAAGAAGGAATAGTGGATGACTAGTTACCAGACGAGCACTTGTTTTCTATTTCAGTTATCTCTCAGTGGTTCACTGATATAGAAAATGATTTGGTATTATCACAATTTCCACCAAACTTGCCCTCCAAAGAAAAGAGCAATATAGTCAGGAAGAGCGCCCCCTTCACCTGGATTGGGGGCAATCTTTTCAAACTTGGCCTAGATCAAATTTTGAGAATGTGTGTAAGGGAAGAGGAATTTTTTGACATCCTTCTAACCTGTCATGATGGGCCTTGTGGAGGTCACTTTGTAGCAAAGAGGATAGCATTCAAAGTCTTACAAGGAGGTTATTATTGGCCCAATCTTCATCAGGATGTGAAAAAGTACATTAGGAAGTGTGATCAGTGCAAGAGGATGGGAAAGCCTACTCCAAGAGATGAAATGCCCCTACAACCTCAAGTGACTTTCGATCCATTTGAAAAGTGGGGCATGGACTTCATTGGGCATATCAACCCTCCTTCAAAGAAAAAATAGTACATTATTGTGTGCACTAATTATTTGACTAAGTGGGTTGAAACCAAAGAAATTAAGGCAGCAACAGAAGAGAAGGTGGCTGAGGTCCTAAGGGAGAATGTATTCTACAAAATTGGGTACCCAAGAGAGCTAGTCATAGACCAAGGAAACCAGTTTACCTCCAACATGATTGAAGAACTGCTCAACCATCATAAAATCAAGCATAGGACCTCCACTCTCTATCATCCACAAGCTAATGGGAAAGTGGAGGTGACCAAAAAGGCACTGGAGAGCATCTTAACCAAGGTAGTGAGTAGTAGTAGGAAGGATTGGGTAGAGAGACTAGTTGAGGCCACATGGGCCTATAATACAACATGGAAGACCACCACTAGATTTATACCCTATGATATGGTCTATGGGAAGAAGGCTTTGCTTTCCACTGAGTTTGAATATAACACATTAATGATGGCAGCCCAACTAGATTTGGATCTTAGTAATGCACATAAATAAATATTGTTCCAATTGAATGGCTTATATGAATTCATAATGCGGGCCCTCCTACTTACAGAGATAGTTCAACTTCAGAGGAAAATTTGGCATGATAAACATATAAGGAGAAGCAATTTCAAGAGGGATATTGGGCATTTTTATATGGTTCTAGGTATAAATACTTCAAGGGAAAGCTAAGGATAAGATGGCTCATACCTTATATGGAGGAGAGATGCCATGATAATGGTTCAGTGCAAATCAGAACTATAAATGAAGAAGCCATTCCATTTCTTGTTAATAGACACCAATTGAAAATGTAGAAGATTCCTTTATCAAAGCAAGAGTTCATTGACAATATCAATAAAACAATGATGATGGTGGAGCAAGTTCAATCTCCTCCCTCATCAGGTCACTAAGAAAAAAAAGAAAAAAGAATAAGGACTCAGGTGAAAACTTCCATGAGGTGCTCGAGTCGCAACTTTGGGTTGAAAACCTTGTGAGGGGGCCCAAGGAAGAGAAAAGAATAGAAAGAAGAATAAGGAGATCCCTGGGTGAAAACATTCCTTGAGGTGGCTAGGGAAAACATCTAGGGTGAAAACCTCTCTGAGGCAGAGTAGGTGTTTTTCAAAAAAAAAGAAGAGAGAAAAAGATATAATCGTTTTTTGCAAGTGGGTGAGAAAGATAGTCAAGGAGCAAAAAGAGGATCGAAAGGGAACCCTTTATCACACCTATCCATCTCCTCCACTCCTTACCATGCATCCCTCCATCATTTCTATCATTTTTTCACTCAATTGCTTCAATTTAGGCAAAGGTTGTGTTTTCTATAGGATCCCCTGTATTCCTATAGGATCCCCTGTAAACCTACAAGATGATCCTGTAGGAATTACAGTGGCCCGGAAAACCTACAGGAAGTAATATGAGGGTGAATGGTAGGGTTGGTAGGTCCCTAAAATTCATCCTAGACATTATCTAATACCTTACCTTGTCCATTATCATCATCCCTGCAATCACCATCCAAAACAAAAAGAGATCAGTTTCTGCAGGTTATGAAAAAAAGAGAAAAAAAGTGGAAAAACAGAGGAGAGTAAGAGCATTACCTAAATGTCCCTTACTTCACACAGACTCCTACTCCCTCTATCCATTCATCGCACCATCCTCACAACCCCAGCCAACAGCATGATTAAGAAATTCTAAGGGAGAAGAAGCTACTGGACATCCTGTAGGAAATCCTATAGCATCCTATCCAACAAAATGTCAATCATTAGCTACAGGTATTCACTAGGATGATCTAGGAGCTCCACAGTAGTAACAACATTAGATCTTCAGTCACAGACACCTGCAAAAGCCAAGAAATGATTAGCAGATAGTAAGAGGAGAAAGAAAAATGACCATGGAACAAATAAACAAGACAACACCTCTGATCTTCAACAACTACAGCATGGCATGGATACCACAGGTAAGCATCCCACTCACTCACTCATATGCATCATTTGATCAAAAGTTGTAAGGGTTATGAGATAGTTGGTTTATAAGTGAAAAGGTGGGTAGTTAACTTGGCCACCTTCGTTGAGTCATCACATGCAAAACCGGGTGTCCTCTCACACGTGGCTGCAGTTAACCCAAAGACAGAGGAGGAGTAGGAAAAGAGGTGGTTAACTACAACCCTACGAGGTGGGAGCTGATTATGAGGAGAGGAAATGATGAGGTGGTAGTGGGGTCCAACAGTCCAAAAATGGAAACGTACCTCTACTGCCAGCACACCACCTCACCCTGAAACATCATAAAGGGAAATAAAACATCGTTTGCATGCATTCCACGTCCTCAAACCTCCCTCACTCAAGTCGCTCTCATAACTCTGGACACCCACCAGAAGCAAGGATCCATCATTCTGCAAGAGAATTTCTATAGGAACATGCACAGGGATTTCTACAGGAGTAGTCCATAGGATACATAGAGGCAACCTACAACATAGGCAGAGAAGAGTTCAAGAGGGGATATCATGGGAATTTTCCATTGCCACTATTCTAAGGAGGTGGGATCTAAAAATACATCCCATTTACAAGAAAATGAACTAGAAATTCTCTAAAATATAGTGGAGTTAGCAACTATAGGAGGTGTATTACATACATAGTAAACTTTGTTTTCCTCCTAAACCTAAAAATTTTGTGTCAAACCTCTCATTTTATTCTCAAGCCTCACAAGCAAGATGACAAGAGGTTTTAATAGGATGATATTGGGTAAAAGTCAAGGTGTATGGAGAATGATAACTACCCTCAAAGGCCTTCCTAGGACCTTTGACAGACTGTAATATTATCTACAGAAGCTACCAAGCTATACACATGTTCATCTATCAAATATCGATTAACAAAGTATGGAAAGAGGATTACCTCAAGTCTCCTTCTAGACTTGCTTGGAGATCTCAATGCAGCCAAGAAGAACTCCTTCAAAGCCATCTCCAAATCAATTCCTACACAAAGGAAAGGCAAACACAATCACATCATACAATCTTGAAAACTAATATATGAATGCACAATGAACATCTATTTGCATACAACTAAACTACTCATCTAAACAAGTATCGAATGAACAACTTAATGAACAAGGTTACCGACACCATGGAGTAGGGAACACAACTGTAGGTCTGTATCAATAACGGAAGAATGATTACAACCATCCATTGTATCAGTCTTCCTTTGCTCTTTCCGCTTCTCTCTCTCTCTCTCTTCTAGCTGACTTCTTCAGATATGAGTCAATGCTCAATAGCTTAGTAGGCTATCCTTTCGAATGCTCTGACCTCTTTCACAATGACCCTCTCACTGCTTATGTAGCAATTGAGTTAGGGTTGCCAAGCTCCTCATAGAGTTCACTAAGGCAAAAACAATGAACTTGCCATGCTTTTCAGCTCTTTCCCATTTGCCTTCTTTTTCAGATTGGAATTTCTCCAAATATCTTGATTTTTGGATGTTTCCTTACTTTTCTTGAGCAAATTTAGGGACAAATACCTAGATATTTGTGAGTCAATTCATTGGTTTTACCCTTGGAACTTCCCTTAGTTTCACTAACACTTCCCTTGGTATAACAACTTGAGTTAGTAGGGTCACTAACACACCCTTAGACTTGGTAACAAGCTTTATAAAGCAAGTTTTCAGTGTGCAACCAGCGTTAGTGTGGAGTCAAGGCTTGCAATTTTGGTCTTTGCTTCAGTCATGCCACCTTTCACCTCTAAGTTGATGAGGAGGTCATTTTGTTGTATAACAGATGCCCCCTAAAGTATGAGATTAGAGGTAGAGACGATGGCTGAAATACTTTACTAAAACTGTAATTTTCTGTAAACATTTGTAGAGACAGAGAAGCATTGGGCGGCAAGAAAAACCTGATACAACACATATATATATATATATAACTGCTAAAATCATGTCCTGAGTTGGGCATTCCCATGCTCAGTAGCTATGTCAGAGTAATTTTCTCCAAAGAGATATAACAATGTTGGCCGCCAATAAGCACAATGTAGATCCAGTGTCATAATAGAATCATCCTGAAATAGTTGTCTCCAAAAAACAATATCCGCAGCTTGGGAAAGGAAACAAGGCTGAATGATGTAAGCCTCTACCCAAGGTATTGATTTTTGTTTCACCAAATGAGATAGATAGATGCATGTAAAAATATTCATTGACGTTGAACATGCAAGAAATAATTTGATTACTATTCAATAATGGAGACTATTAACAGATGCGAGGAAGGCCACTGATAATGGTGATGGTCTCCAAGATGCACAGTACAAACTAGCGAGTGTGAAAGATGTCTTTGTCGTCGCACACCCGTAGAATCGCTTAATCAAGAGCAAATAATGAGAACCCCTGATCAAACACGAGGTAACCTACTATTAATGTCTGCAAGTACCAAGGTAATAAATGTGTTTCTGGGTTATCTTCTTAGATAGAGTGTTGAAGTCGATAGGAAGAAACATGTTGAAAGGTAGGCAATGATGTGTCCTACATCAATCGACATGAAACGGGACAAGAATGATTTTTTTTTAGGAATATTTTGAGTATTTGGGTGTACACAATGGAGGGCATGATGAAAGGATATGTTTGATCAATTGATGGAGGAAACAAATGGGCAACCCTTGAACAATAGAAGGCACGACAATGGTTTTAACCAGACAGCACTAGACTCATGAACACTACAAAGTATTAGGATACAGAGATGCAATTACATTAGGATATATAGGCTAAAAATCATAGGATGGTAGGGTTCATATTGAGAGGCCATCAAAAGGAAGGTTTATCTGAGGGAGTGCCATGTTTAAGAGAATGACTACTGCCAAACCACACTTTGTAATATGGAATATAGTTGTATTGTCCACTTTCCCATCTAATTAATTTAATGAGTCTAGATAGGTAAACTCATCGATCTTTTCATATTTAAAGATTTTGAAAAGGATCGCAAAAAGAATGACTCTTTTCCCTATTTGATTAGTTTAATGAGTCTAGATAGGCAAACTCGTTGATTTTTTCATGTTTTAAGAGTCTAAAAAGTATCATAAAAAGAACGACTCTATCTTGTCTATGTAATTTAAAGAGTCCAGATTAGACAACTCAGTGGTCTTTTCATATTTAGAGAGTCTAAAAAGATCGTAAAGTGCAACTCCATGGTGGTCCCTTCGTCATAGTTGTTAACCGGGTGCAACAAAAAGTAGTATACCTGGATCAGTTACTTTTATGTGAATTAATCTATTGAACCCGGATAAAGAGAAACCTATTTTCAATAGATGTCGACCTCATTTTGTTACGAGTACGAGGCGACAGACTAAACTCGTTTTTTGTTGTGAATTTTTAATGAGTGACATGATGACACACTCAATACCTTCATCAAAATTTTTAATGAGTTAGATGAAGAAAACTCAGGGTATCATTTTTAGATTAGTGAGCGAGAAAAAGAAGGAAAAGAATGGCTCATCCCTTCTTCATAGTTTTACGAGCTTGAAGGAGGGGAAAAACTTGGGGATTTTTTTTATTTAAGAGCGAGAAACTATCCCAAAAAAGAAAGTGCTCTTGCTGCTGTATATTTTTAATGAGCCTGGTAATAAAAAATCAACATTTTTCTGTTTAACGAGTGAGAAAAGTACCTAAAATAATGCTCGGGTGATCTTTATCAAGTTTAACGGGCATAAAGACTAAGCTCGGGATATTTTTAGTTTAAAGAGCGAGAAAAAAGCGCCTAAAAGAATGCTCCCTTCGTCTTTTTCTGTTAATGAGCTGGAAAGAGATCAAAAAAGAGTTGCTTAGAGCATCATTGTATGGATTTAACAAGCGCAACGATGAAAAATCAGAGATGTTTCTATTTTCTAAAGAGTAATAAAACATCACAAAAAGTGCTCTAACCATCGTCGCGTTTTAACGAGCTCAATGATGAAAACTTGGAGATGTTTATATTTTTTAAAGAGCAATAAAGTATCTCAAAAAGTGCTCTATTGAGAATTGCATGCAGCTTTTACTGCTTTTCATTCCTGAAAGTACTTTCATCAAAAGTGGTAAAAAGTATAGAAAAGCAAGAATTCCTATCATATGGGTTCATGCATAATAAAAAATCATGGACAATGGACTACTTCCTCTTTAATGATTTTCAGAAAATCATGTCTCCAAAATTATATAAGGAGATGCTTTGAGCTTTCACATGCATCATTTTCACTATTTTGAATTCTATGAGAGCATTGTAGAGCTAAAGAGGAGTAGATTTTCCGCGGACCATTGCAGGAGATCTAGGAAACCATTCGATGTGCTATCAGTCCCAGGTGAAAGCTAAAACCTTGCTCTATGCATTACTTGACCTTTCTTGACAGTTTTATGGGTGGAATGTTGCAGATATGAGGTGCCCTAAAGCCCTATTTGTGCACTAACACCCTCCAGATGGCTAGTAGGGAGTGTTAAAACACTTTGTACGAGCCATTGGAGGGTTTAATCCTTCCTGTGTAGCACTGGGGGTAGCGTTAGAGCTAAAGGGCATAGTGAAAACCCTCATGCATGGATTCCTTAAGTGTTTTTGCCCCATTTTAATTGTTTTTAGGGTTATTTTGTACATGTTTTAGGCTGAAATGACTCATCTATGGAGAGAACGGGCCCATGATAATGAGGAAATGATGATGTGAAATGATCCAGCATGCATACTTGTATTGCACCATCGCAGTTTACTAAAGTATGCAAAGCTAGAGCTGATGAAAGGGCAGGAGGATTTACTGAGATGGATTATCCAGCGCTAGGATGAATACGAGCAAGTGTTCAGGATTGGAGATCAGGTGCTCGCTATAGACCGGGATGACATATATTTTTTGACTAGTTTTTTGTGTTGTAGGGCACAAGCAAACCTCACCGGTGGTAAGCCAAATCCACAATCTATCTTAGAGCTGGTGTAATCCTACTACATCCCTGAGAGTGGACTAGTCAGCAATAGAGTTCCCATAGAGAGGATAAGATCTCGGTCTATGAGGGAAATTTTATAGTTGATTGTGTGGTTGGTGGGGTTAAAAAGTCCCCACATTGTGATAAAGGCCCAACTGTTGCTTGTAGTTGACTGTGTCCAGCCATAGATGTTCAACTGTTGTGAAGCAATGCTTCGCTAATTGAAGGCAGAATTAACAGCATGCAAGACCCATACCCAACACAGTTTTGGGTATGGTACTATCATAGTCTCATTTTTCCTTGACAGGGTACCTGTCATGCACCCATGGATGAGCTTAGGTCCCCTTGATTTGAGGGAGCCAAGGTAGGGTCACTAGTCATCACTCAATCCTTGCATAGGAGGAGGACCAATCTGGCATTTCTTCAATGAAGATTTCTTCTAGTGGCTTCATAGCCAACTTGTGATTATTGATGACTATGCTTATGAAGGCATGGACTTCACCGGTGACCAAAACTTGATGCTACCACTTGGGACCAACTGGGGTCCTCAAGGTGAGACTAATTTTTTGCAGTACTTTAAGTATTTTTTAGCTTTGGATGTTTATGTAATGTTTTTTATAGACAAAATAAGTATTTACATGAAACTTTTATGATTAACACAAATGTGGCGCGAGTATGACCTGCAGGCGAACCTCGCCATATGCGACGAGGAGGCCAACTACTTGCTAGAGGGGGCGATGCTGACAGTCTCTGTGAGGTTCTGAGGAACCTAGAGGGTTTGACCATGGGTGTCCCCCCCTTCCTATGAGGGATATTCCTGCTCATATACAGTGGCACACAGTTGGTGTACCTGAACGTTTTCTTATTCCTCTTCGGAGGGTAGCTAGAGCGGTTTTAGCATTTATGGAGCAATAGGCTCTTTTAGTAGGTGTTTTGGCGTAGCCACATGAGTGTTTGTAGTTGGGCTTTTGAGCTATTTTGTACTTAAATCATCCAAGTTTTGGAATATTTTGATGTAAAAGACTGGATTTCAATCTATCTATCTATCTATCTATCTATCTATATATATATATATATATATTTGGTATTTTGGTGGTGTAAATGCTTTTTTAAATGTTTTTTGTAACAAATTTTTAACTTAGTAAATGTTTTACTTTTCATGCATGCTTCTATAAAGAATGAGACAAATGCCAATCTAATACACAGTTATCTAATGAATCAACAACCGTATTTAATTTTCGAGGAACATGTTCATATGTGATTATTTCAAATCGATGTTCCAGGAGTTGCACCCTTAGATAATTACGTAAAAAGGTTGGATTACAAATGTGATAATAGTTTTTCAATTGCATAATGACTATCTGGGAGTCTAACTTGACCACCAGATTGGAGATGCCCCTTGATGATGCTTTTGTGAGAAGCGAAATGATGGACATGTACTTGGCAATATTGTTGATGGAAGTACCAAGAAAGAGCCCCCCGGAGCAAAATAGTTCCAACTTGGGTGTGTAGATGACTCAAGAAATTGATGCAATGTGTCGTGTGTGACGATTGGCACCATCTGCATATCCTACGTATTCTAAGGGTAACGACGACATTTGCATTGCGATAAGAATGCATGAGAAAAGCACTCCACTAAATAATAAAACAATCCATTCACACCAAAAAGGGTAAGCAAAAATTAGGAATACATAAAATTACAAAGCACATGCCCAGTGCAATACTAGGAATAATACGTTTTCAGATAGAGCCCATATTTGGGCTCCTTGAGTGGGACTCCATGGGGAGGACCTTATTTACGACATAGGGAGCTAGCCAAATGGGTTGAAGTGTGCATGCCTCCAAGAGGTTATCTTTTGGATGATAGAGTGATACGAGGTCGCCCTCTTGGAAAGAACAAAACCTAACCTCTTTTGCAAATTGGAATTGTACCCATTTCTTGTGAGTCTTGAGTGCCAAATCAACATCTCGATGGGTTTTATCCTAATTTTTAAGGTATAGTAGGCATTCTTCTTCAGCAGTAAGGCTGGGCATGGTTTCAATGACTATTTCCAGGGAAGGGATCTGACACTCAATGGTGTTGTCATCGTCGTAAAACTGGATCTCACGTGCGACAATTGACGGATTAATGTTAGGCATTTTCTCGTGAGACCCATGGAATACATTGTGGACTTCCTCATATAGGCAGGTGGTGCTCGCAATTTCCTTAGGATTGCAATTTGCTCACATTTGGATCTTTTCCATAATTCTTGTCGTGATCGAAATATCTATGGGAAATGATCTGGAAGTGTCATCAATGTTTCCTTCTGTATCCAAAGTTTGGATGATCACGTAGGGTGAGGAAACTATTTCTGGTAAGTCAGGGGATAGGATTTGAAGGGGCCTCATGTTTGAGTCAGATATCATAACATGATGGTGACAATCCTCCCAATGTTGCTCTCCAAAAATCATGATTTCCTGAACAACTTCGTCCGTAGGAAGGAGTTGATTGAATGGATCTAAAGGAGGAGTAGTTATGGGAAGGGCAGTGGTACCGTCCATAATAACCAACATGGCCGGAGATGTGGATGTGGATTGAATGCTTTGGTAGGCCGATTCAGCTGGTGACAACAGCATTTGGTCTCCAAATGTGTCAAGGTCTGAAGGAGCCAATAGGTTCCATGGATCGGTCAGTTCATGAGGAATAGATGAAAGAATGTTGACTGATTTTGAAACATTGGGTGGTTGAAGAGGAAAATAACCCATGAGGGAAGAAGCCTTCAGTAGACTAGTACCTAAACTAACATAGCAGTTAGTTCCACCTCCTACTTGGGGTACGGAGCCACTTGGTAATGGTGAATAACCAGGGGTGCAGAAAGACAACTGATCCACTGTAATGACCTTTCCATCCAATGGAAATATGATGATACAAAAGACAATAGATACGATTGTCATCATGGCATATGTCCAACTACGACCCAGCAAGAGATTATAGTTGAGTTTCTTATCTATGACTTCTATGTCTACGGTTACGGCTTTCCCACACAAAGTGATGGGAAAACTGGCTAGGTATCCTTTTGGGATAAAGGTGTGGTTTTCGAAAGCTTTAAGGGAGTTTTATGGTGGGGATAGGGTTGGGGAACCCAGGGTGAGTCAACATGAAGCTGACACGACGTAGGTAGAAGCACCTTCGTCAATGACAGTTCTTTGTATACCTTTACCTTTCAAAGTGATATGCACCTGAAATGCAAGATGGTGAGAAAGGGGAGGTTTACACTTGTCCATGTCGAAAATAGAAAGCATGGAATCCATAGGGTCAATACCTCCAATAGCCGAAAGCAAATATTTTTGTTGTGTGGGGCATGTTTGTAATACTTTGAGCGTCGACATAGTCGACGGCGCTTGCACCAAATCATCTACAATGTTGTATTGTTGAGTGGCATGCGTAAATGTATTGTGTGTTGTGCATCGAAGTGCCCCTTTTAGGGGTCTAATTACAAGGTCCTCAATGGGCCTTTTGATATGGAAACCATTGGGTCGTAGTGGGTTTTGAACTGAGGATGGTTCTGCTGCAGGAGCGACAGGAACTCCAAAAGATTTGGCTCTTGTGGCGAGTTCTACGATTTCAAATGTGTAAATGGTAGAAGATCCTTCACCAGCTGAAGGATGTTGCGAACCATCGTTGCCCTCCTGTGGGGGTTGCGATTGGTTTGCAATAAGATTTTGTTGTTATTGAGTGGGAAAAGGATTTCTAAGGATAGCGGGTGCCTTACTAGAATCCTTTTTGGCAAGGCAGTCTGTTAATTCCTGAAGCCGCGGACAACGCCAAGTCTTGTGGTCTTCAGCATAGAGTTTGCATGGATATCTAGTGGGTTTATCCTTTTCTTCATCAGTAGGTGCAGTGGCCTTCTATTTTGGGTTGGACTGCTTGGATGACTGCTCTTCAGAAGGAGCAATCTTTTTCTTATTCTTCTTGTTCTTGCCACCAGATTTTTGCGTAGACTGCACAGAGTTTATCGCAGTGGCAGGAAGATCAGTCGTATTGGTAGAGGGGTCCACTGCCATCTTGTCAATGGAATCACTGAATTGTTTTACAGCAGCCCCAGAGGTTGCGTCGAAAATCCCGTCGGCGTGCACTTTAGGGTGTTGAGTGGCGGAAGCATTGGGGTTACCAGGAGCATTGGGGATTATGTCGTAAAGAGTGTCAGACTGTGAATATATCAGATCTAAGTGTTGGGCATGACATATGGATTGGTCTTCTGTGACTGCACCACCTCGAGCAACATCTCTAACAATTTGTGGGAGTAAGGACTTACAAAACCAGTCTGTTAAGAGAAAGTCTGGGATGGGAGCTTTGAAAAATCTCCGCCTACATCTTTATTCATGAATATGATTGGAGATGTGGGTGGTGGTATCCTGATGAAATGAAGTGAGGAGCTCTGTCCTAGTATCATAGCAGATAGGTAGCTGGAAATGCTTTAGGAATTCCATCACTAAAGTGTCAAAGGTGTTTACTGACGTGCGTGGTAACACAATATACCATTTCGTTGCGTTGCCAGTGAGAGTGCGGGGAAAAAGATATAATAGGACACTATCATCCACCATAGAGTTTGAAACACACTAGAGATGGTAAGTGGTGATATGGGTGCCCAGATCCTCCCCTTGTTTTCCATCGAACTTTGGGATGTCCGTTGGCATTTTTTGTGAGATCGGTGACCATTGTAAGTTGTAATAGATGGGTTCATTTGTCAATTTGTATAAGTCAGGTATATCCAACGTTGCTAAGAAAGGAAGAGAGTTAGGTGCCCCTGACTCGGACCATGGTGATGATGGATGACTCGAGGAGCTTTGCGCTCCTTCCATTGTTTGGTTCCCCATATTATACATGGGTTGTGTGGTGTAGCAGTTGCTTTAAGGTATGGTGTTGTAGAGTGGATTTCCATGAGGATTTTGATACTGGGGTATGAAATTGCCCCCAGTATAAATGGTGCCTCCTTAACTCATTTGAGTATGTGAGTAAGGTTCCCCCATGGACTGGTTGGGAACGCCTTGTGGGTTCCCACCTAATACAGAACTAACCATTTGAACTTGATTGACAGAGGGAATGCTCATGTCAATTAGCAAATGACCATGCATACCTGAGAATGGAGGGGGAACTGTTACGTTCCCTACTGGCATGTACATATTTGGAACCCCCCCGAGTATATGAATTTGGGGGTTTGAACTGTACATTGGTGGCTGATCATGTTGTTGGTAAATGGGAACCACGCCCATACTGCCACATTCAGTGTTATAGGGAGCAATATATGTGGAACTTGTCAAAGGTATGCAGTTAGGCACCATAGGGGTGGAACTTGGCATCTACTGGGTTCCACTCATAAAGGGTGCCATGTGAGTAGTTGTACTTGGGGCAAACGGGACAACAGGGTTCCACATTACCGTTGTTGTGACGACTGTCGACTGGGGGAGTGATGAAGGACCAAAGGTGTCCCTAAGGTTCCACAACCTGTTAGTCATCCACTAGATAGATGGAAATATTCCAAGTACCGAAGCAGGAAGTACAAGTACCACAGGAGCCAAGACAGGTTCCAACGGATTCGTGAGCGGAGGGTTAAAGGGAGGAAGATATCCTTCGGTAAATAAATCCTCTAGCAAACTTGAATCATCAGTTGTCCAAACAGATCCCGTGTGAGATCTAGGAGACTGATCCCTTGAAGATGAGGAATCTGGTTCAGTGGAACTCGGCGGATCTTCCATAATGAGTGGAGGAAGTCCTAACAATCATCTGGAGTGACGACGATGGCCGGATGTAGCCACGGTGACCATTAATTTTAATCAATAAATTTTATCATGATATTCTTTAAAGTCTCAATAATGATATCACTCAGGTACCTAAAAATATATATAAAAAATACACTAAATGGATAAATCAACAAATAGAGGGAAATTACCTCGTTTGATACGCATCGATCACTAGAGATGAAACCCAGTATCTCAATGAATAACAGAGAATGATGGCCAAATGTATGATTATGGTTACTCTAGAGTTTCGCCCGAAACTCAGATTGAGGGGCCAAGTACTCTCATGAAGATGAGCACCCTCCCAAAAATTGAAGACATAGTAGATCCGTCCATGTTAGGTACTAGGACAGCCCATCCCAGTCACCTTGTGTAAGTCCCTATAATTTTGGCCACTAGAGATACCTAAGATCACATACATTACTAGGGGGGACATAGTCGTAGATAGCATGCTGTGCGGGCAGGATACCTCAGTCCCCGACTCAGTTCCGAAATCCACGAAGGGGCCCCCAATACATAGAATGACTAAAGTATTTGTAAGAGAAGGCAGGCTACTTTCAATTACAGTCCGATGTTGTCTCATATTTTGCTCCATTTTTAGTGGAGTGGTCCTGGTAATATGAGTGTAGAAGGAATTTTTCACTCGTTAATGACACTAGTTTTTGGTTTTCAACGTTGGACAGTTCACTCACATGCTTATCCCAAGACCCTGGCCTAGCTAATGTTGGTTTGCTCAAAAGAGTAACTGATTGATTTTAATGTAAATTTTATGTGTACTTGATTATTTGTCTTCGATAGGGGTGTTGACGTGTGAAATATGGTGAGACTCTTGACTTAATAAATCATGCAAAAACAATGCTTTGATTTTTTTTTTTCAATTTGATGCAAACAAGATTTATTCTGCATATTCATATTTTTCACATATTCATAGTTTCATCTGTGCATCTATAGTCTTTCAACACATGCATAACCAAAATATTCTTTTTCAATATTTCCTAACAACTACTAAAAACCAAAATGAAGCAACTTACAACTATTTCAACAGAAGGATAAATACAAATTGTCAGTCTTTCTTTAAAAAAAAAGGTTGTTTTTAAGAGAGAAAAACCAAAACTTTTTCCTAAAAAATAAATTTCTAGGACACCAATTTTGCTGACATAATACAGTTACAAATCTTATTTCAGCCCATGAGAAAATTTTCCATCCCTTTTGGTCCACAGATACTACTAAAAATGAAGGAAATGGGAGACTAAAACTCTGTAACAGTAGCTATCGAGAGTTAGTAGGCCCACTCATGCTCCCTGGATACAGGCACAATGCTTTATAAAGCTCTGTGTAGCCTGGTAACCTGTGTTAGTGTGGGAAATTAGTCAAATAGATGGATTTCAAGATCAGTTTCTGAGATGAATGTATACTAGTAGGATGCAGCAATATATTTGGTGGATCAAAAAAGGATTGCAGAAGCGTAGGCAGCTCTTGGAAGGAAGAGAGAACAGAGAAGAGTCTGGGTAAACCGGGAACTAGATCTATAGTCCTCAGCGGAGTCACCAATTATGCTATGGGGTAAAATGCAAGATGTATGGAGAATGAGAACTACCCTCAAAGGCCTTCCTGGGAACTTTGACAGACTGTAATATCTACAGAAACTACCAAGTTATACACATGTTCATTTATCAAATATCAATTAACAAAGTATGGAAAGAGGATTACCTCAAGTCTCCTTCTAGATTTGTTTGGAGATCTCAATGCAGCTAAGAAGAACTCCTTCAAAGCCAGCTCCAAATCAATTCTTGCACAAATGAAAGGAAAACACAATCACAACATACAATCTTGAAAACTAATATAAGAATGCACAATGAACATCTATTTGCATACAACTAGACTACTCATTTAAACAAGTATCGAATGAACAACTTAGTGAACAAGGTTACTGACACCATGGAGTAGGGAACACAACTGTAGGTCTGTATCAATAATGGAAGAGTGATTAAAACCATTCATTGTATCAGTCTTCCTTTTCCCCTTTCGCTTCTCTCTCTCTCTCTCTCTTCTAGCTGACTTCTTCATATATGAGTCAATGCTCAACAACTTAATAGGCTATCCTTTCAAATGATCTAACATCTTTCACAATGACACTCTCACTGCTTATGTAGTAATTGAGTTAGGGTTGCCAAGCTCCTCATAGAGTTCACTAGGTAAAAAGCAATGCACTTGCCCCGCTTTTTAGCTCTTTCCCATTTGCCTTTTTTTCAGATTGAAATTTCTCCAAATATATTGATTTTTGGATGTTTCCTTGCTTTTCTTGAGCAAATTTAGGGACAAATATCTAGGTATTTGTGAGTCAATTCATTGGTTTGACCCTTGGAACTCCCCTTAGTTTCACTAATGCTGCCCCTGGTCTAACAACTTAAGTTAGTAGGGTCACTAACACACCTTTGGGCTTGGTAACAAGCTTTATAAATAAGGTTTTTAGTGTGGAACCAGCGTTAGTGTAGAGTCAAGGCTTGCAATTATGGTCTTTGCTTCAGTCATGCTATATTTCACGTCTGAGTTGATGAGGAGGTCATTTTGTTGTATAACATAGAAGAGAACCCAAAAACACTGTGAGGATACAATAACACCCCCAAGTGCTTGAAATCTTTATAAGACACAACTGGATGGGGTTTTTCGAGAAATTCACAGGGTATGATGATAAGGTGGCTCAAAAATTTGCTCATTCCCTCACCCCACACAGGAGAATCCATGCCACTATTATAGTTAGAGGGCTCACTATAGATCTCACCCCAGAGCTCATTAGTAGGGTCATAACACTTCCATTAGTAATTGCATGGAGAAAAGAAGACAAAGCAGACAGTCAGGTGGCAAAAAGGAAATTCTTTTTAGAAGGGGAAGAACCCATAGAGGATAAATATGGAGTGAGGAGGGACAGCCTGCGATACCCATGGAGTGAGGTAGGCTACCAAATCATCAAATATATCTCATGTGAGGGTAGATATAGTGTTTTTTATGGCTACCACTTTAGGATCCTTTAAGAATTAAGATTTGGGGTAGAGACACCAGTTCACCAAAGACTCAACATACCCTATTTCTTGATGCAATCACTCATAGACTCTAGCAACAAAGTAAAGGAAGGGAGTTCCCAATAATTGGCTCACCATGGGTTTATCAGGATCCTCATTGAGGATGCCCTCCAAAACCTCAGGATCCCTATAACATGGTTAGTCTTCAGAGACTTGCCAGCAGAGGATGACATCAAAACCCTCACCTATGATGTTAGTCCTTTTGTTAGTGAGGAGGAGGAAAAACAAGAAGAACAAGATACAAAGCTAGATGGGGATGAGATGCATGGAGAAGTAACTAATACAAAGGAACGTGATGAAGAAGAAGAAAAAGAGGGAGAAGAGAAGGAGGATGATGCTGAAATAAAGGAGGAAACTAAGGAAGAAACTGATGGAAATAAGGAAGAACAACAAGAGGAAGAAGATAAGAAAAACAGAGAGGAAGAAGGTATTGAAATAGAAGTGGAAGAACACAAGGAGGAGTCACCTAGGGTGTCTCCAGAGGCCCTTGAGAGGGAGGCAGCAACTGCTCTCACTGCTCTCAGCATGCTAGTCAAGCAAAAAGGGAAAAGAAGGAGGAAAACCCCTCTATATTTTAGAACAAGAAAGATCACAAGAATCAAACAAGGGAAGCCACAAATATCAACAAAAATCCATATTGAGGTTTAATATTCCCCTACACAAACAGACAAAATTACTTCCCTCAAGTCATCAATCACCTATGTTAGGAGGCCTACTACTAGATCAACTTCCTTAAAAGGTAAGGCCATCCTACAGGATCCACAACAAAGCCTACAAGAAGCAAAAACAGTCCTACAGGATACTCTACAAAAACTACAGGAAGCACTGAAATTGGAAAGCAAGGTAGGGGAGAAGCAAGAAACAAAAGAGGAAGATCATGAAACAAAGAAAACAAGTCCCCAACCTAACCTAGACTCCTACTACTAGTCTATTGAAGGAGGCAGGGTGATACCTCAAAAATTTTCCATCCCATTGTTTTTCTAACTTGAGAAGGAGAGGGCTAGAACCTGCCAATGGATGCAAATCACCAAGTTAAAAGGGGTGGAATACATTGGGCACATGGAATTGAAGCTCAAAGAAATGAAAAAAGAGCTAAGTGGCTTATGGAATAGAGAATCAATAATGACAGATCAACTTGAGAGGGAAAATTCATGGTTGAGGGGACAACTGTAGGAAATGGAGAACCAACTATCACGTATGGCAAGCCTTTCCTTGGAGGCCATCCAGTGTAGGATGCCAGCTAAATCTTATGCTCTTTACCTCAAAGAACAATGCCTACAGTTTTAAATTAAAACACTAGCACAAAGGGGAACCATGCCATTTTAGGACTACAGGCAGTTTATTGATCTTTGTGATCAAAGTACACTAGAGGATAGGGCTAAAATGGTTGAGTTCTACTTGCACAACATGGCCCTCACAGACATGAATGTTTGGGATTCTAATGCCAAGCTAGGATACCTAGAATTAATGGCTTTGGCATCATGGATGAACACTGAGGAGTTAAGGGCCGCAGAGATGAAAATAATTTGGCCAGAGAGAAAAATGAACCTCTTTTCATCAGAGCTGAAAAATCAAATCCCATGGCCCTAATAAACACCCACAATCTGATCGCAAATGATCCTCAGCTGGAACCTAGATATCTTGCTGCCCAAGAGCAAGTAATTTCACATTTTGAGGATATGTTTAGGCTTCTAGGAGATGATAGTATACATGCATACCTAAGGAGATGGAACACACTACCACACAGCTTGAAGATCATAGAATACCACTCCCCTCAAAGGTTGAGAGAGGCACTCAATAGGACACTTATGTATAAGCAATCAATGCAAAGGTCAAAGGTCAATTGGATAGGCCTAAAACTCAATCCACCACTACTCCCAAGGATGCTAGAAGGGAGAAAAGAAGAAGAAGAAAAGAGGCAGTGGGAAAAAGTAGAAAAGAAAGCAGGCTTCTATGAACAAGAATAAGAGGCCACAGTAGAGGCACGGTATGTCAGAGAAGCTACTAGATCCATGAAGGACATGGACATTGTCTAAGTTGCTCAGAGGATGAGAAACACTTTCAGTAGGGGGTGATGATAAGCCCCATCATTAGGTAATTATATGGGCCTTAATTCACCTCCTAGCTTAGTCAAACCAACTATTCTCACAACTTATTGGATACTTTTGATTATATTTTGTTTATGAGATGAGTTAGAGTTGGATATTTTGCTTTGTGGTCTAATGTGCGATTAATGCAAGATTAAAGGATAAAAGCAAGGAATTTTGGCAAAGACCTTGGTAAAAACTCGAATGGGACAAGGGAGAAGAATTATAGGAGGGAAATCATCGTCATTTACTACCCCTACATTTGAATATTCCTCTGTCAGCTCGGAATGAAAACAACTAAATCATGAGGACTAGAAGGCAGCGGAACAAGTGAAATACAAAACACCAGCTTATGTCAAGTTTTGGAGTTGAGCATACCTAATTTTAAGGAAATCATTGGAGACTTCAAATGTATAAGTAGAGAGGCCTAGGACCTCAGTAGGATTCATATTTTCTTATTGTAAAACTCTACTCCATTTTTGAGCTACAATACTTGTGACAGTTTTTTATGTAATTCATTGTTTTGATAATAAAAATGGGTTTTGTTTTGAGCCAACACTGAGCTAACTTAGAGGGCTGAAGCTCTTGGGTTAGGGCCCAACCCTAGCAACCACGGCTCCTCTTTATTGTACATGTATGCTAGCATAGGTTCATGGTTTAATTGTTCATTTGCTTAAGCAGTTGCATTTCCATTACAACAGTGCAGAGTAGATTGGTTGTATCTTAGTTTGCTTCCATTTGTGCCTTCTTTCAATTAGCAAGTTATCAAGGAGAAAAATATCACCATAAGGTTGTTAGTAGGTGTCTCAACCTCACCTGCTCCCTCTAGGACCATGACTTGAGGAAGAGACCCTTCAGCAACCCCAAAAACATAGATTTCTAGTTCTTGCATGAGCTTTGGAATTTGTTCAGTACTTGGTTTATTTCATTGTCATATTTTTCCAGCACTCTCTTCTTGTAATAGGATCTCAATCATGTTCTCATTTCCTTCAGCACTTTCTTCATGCATAATATGGGCAATTGGTTCATGCTTTTCTAGTTGATGAGAATGTATCTTGTTGCATAGTTCTTGGAAGAGACACACATTTTAAGCATTGCAAGTACTTTAGGAGGAGGTCTAGACTTCATCACCAAAATCCATCTTCCACCTGATCCACCTCAACCATCTCTTGGTCCACCATCACCCTCACTAGTTTTTTGTCCTTTTTCATTGAAATTCCCTTAGACACAATGAGTGAATCTAGCCATCTATTCTCTTGAATATTAACTCCTGAGTGTTCCTAAGACCTTCTAACACCCTATCCAACTCATCACACACCTTTTCCAAGCTTCCCAACACCTAAAAATTAGATTTTGGATGCATCCTGTATGTTTCCTGTAATTCCTACACGATCATCTTGTAGGTTTCTAGTACATCTTGTAGGTTTTCCTGAATGGTCTGTTTTGAGGCTGAATTGATGGGGAACCTCTAGAAAATCATAAAAATACTCCTAGGACCCTCCCACACCATCCAAATACTCCACAGACCTTCTAGCCATCCTCAACCACCTTCCATCCACCCGTCACATCCACAAGAACAATTAAATTGCATGCTTGCTGTTACCAAAGAAAACCAAAAAAGTGAAAACAAATTTAGTTTAGTTTTCTTTATTACACAATGATATGGTTCAATGATATTTACTTCTGTAACTTAGATAACAACATTAGGTTAGTGTTAATTCAACAATTTTTCTTAGCAGTTGTTAAAATGGTTAATTAGGATATGGTATGATTTAGCATTACATGTTGTTTTCTTCAGTACTGCAGTAGGGTAGCTCTCTTAGAATAAATTTTCTCTTCTTCCTTCAAAGAATCAAGCTTCTTCTGACTCTATATAATTCTGGCTTGGAACCCCTGGGGTCTATCGCCAGATGAACAATAACAACAGACAAGACCTTCACTTTTACTTGTGCATATAGCACTGTCACCTCCAAATTTGTATGAACCCCGGGTTGATAAGTAAATATGGTAGCCCAGGACTTGTAGCATCCTTACTGGAATACTAACGCTCATCACCATGAATATTTTCCAATATTCACTTGGAATCTCAACATGTGCTAGTTTTTCTACAGTGCGGGGTTGAGTCTGTCTAACAACACTGCCCCGATAAAATGATGGAGTGAAATCCCTCAAGCCTTCTTCTTCTTCTTAACTGGAAATGATCATTTGTTTTGATCCTCTGCTTCCTAGTTCTTCTTCTCTAAATTTTTCTTCTACTATTGGGGGAGGTTATGGTTGTGAAAGTAACTATCCTCCAGATTTCGTATGAGATCTAACCCTAATAGCAGTTGGGGATGATGCTCCCGACTCAACTCTTGAAATGGTTTCTTGTATATACATAACTCTGCCTAGATCTTTTCTTCCTCTTTTTTGGGGTCTTCCTCTAACCCTTTTATCCATGTCCCTCTTCATGCAATCAGAAAGCGAAAGGAAAACATCCAAACAAATTTGAAGCTCTAGACATAGAACAGGGCGGAAACTTCCCTTCCCAAGATGAGAGAGTGGCCCCTAAAAAGAATAGAAAAGAAAGAGAAACAAACCAACCATGAAATCTAAGCTTGCGACTTGAAATAGGGTAAAAAAACTTCCCTTCCCAGGATGAGAGAGTGGTTCCTAAAAGAAACAAGAAATCGAAATAACCAAGGCAATTTAATTCTTAGGACCTTGAGCTGGGTGGAAATTTCCCTTCCCAGGACGAGAGATTGATCCTAAAAAAATAATAAATCAAACCAAAGAAAGTGATCTAATTATCAAGACCTGGAGTAAGGTGAAAACTTCCCTCCCTATGATGAGAGATCAGTCATATGGTCAATACTGGTCATACTCTTGCGCTTTTGATAGCCTCCCCGGGAACGACACAAAAAAGTTGGTGTTCATATATGAATTATGGAATTCACCCTTTTCCCACATTAATTTCTAAAATCGGGGCTCGTCTAGTTATTTCAAGGCTACCATGCAAGTTTCATGCAAGCCACAATTTCCCTACCCAACATTGAGCATTTAGTCAACAACATAACAATGTGTAACAACAAGAAATAATAGTAACACCAATTAGAGTAACAACAAGTTAGGATTCACATCAACACAACTTAATGAACCATTACAAAGATAAAGAAATAACCATAACATAAGATAAATCTACACACACCACTAATCCAATAGGACATGGTCAAAGGAGTGGGCCCAACTCCTTGATCAGGGCTATGGTAAAAGATCAAATGCTAATGAATACTCAGAAGATCATGATTGCATTAATCAAAATAAGATTACAAAATTTTGTTGTTATATGCTTAGAACTCTCGTATCTCTCTTTAGTGATGGCTAGCTTTTCTAGCCACATAGCCTTACTTATACATTTAAATGTTTCAAAGATAGTATCAACAATTTCTAGAGATTATGACAATTGTTTGCCTAAAAATATACAATGATCATTGAGACATAAACATAATATAAAGATAGAAAATGTATTAGTCCAATGGACTCTCTTGGGTGGAATCATCATTGCATCTTCATCCTAAGATAGCATTGCCAGCTCATCGCTAACCATACGTTGAATTGTAGTCTGTTGATCATCACCCTTTCAAATTTGCAAAGAAACATGGGTTAGCAAGTTGCATAAGAAATGCTCCCCTATGACTATGCTTCATTGATTAATAGTTCACAAATACATGAAAAATAGATATACCTTTGTGCTTGAGATAAAAATTAACCTTGGAAGGACATGAAATAGGTGAAGGAAAGGGGTAAGAAGGCATTTAAAAGGTAGGAAAATTTAGTAACCAACAATCATGTACACAAGCCTATAGGAGGAAATAGAAAATTTGATGCCAAAGAGCTATTGCGATGTTGGACATGTGGAGAGAATCACTACAATAAATATTATCCATGTCATATTGATGTAGGGCCATGGATTTAGAGCATGCGAGAAGCTTATACTATGGGAGATATAACACAAAGCATACCCAGGATATATGCAGTTGTGGACAATAAGAAGGCCAACCATTAGGATTCCATAATTTAAATTAAAAGTAAGATTGATAATCAAATTATTTCTATTCTGATTGAACCATACTCGAAATATAACTATATCGATCTTGAACTTGTGGATCAATGCCAACTAGTTAAAGAAATTCCTACAGAATCATGGTTGGTTCAATTGGCAATGGGGATGAGAATTGGGGTAAATTAGTGCAAGAAATCATGTGTATTTGAAATCAATGGCATGCCAGCAATTAAAAAAAATATCATTTTTCTTCCTTTGGGTGCATACACTATGTTGTTGGGCATGGACTAGTTGTATAAGCTTTAGACAAAAGTAAATTATTATGAGAAGAGCATTGAATGTCTAGATAAAGGTGGAGAGAGAAATATTTTGCAGCGAAAATGAAAGCCCACTCTGGTGAGAATGAACACAACTATTCAAGCTCAGTGTAACCATAGAATACGGTGTATTTTATTTTTTGTGCACATTTCTAGTGATGATAAAGCTAATAACAGTGTAGGGAGAGAGGACAATGAGGTCATAAAAAGACATCATGTCCTCGAGAAGTACCAAGATGTGTTTCCAACACACATTCTAGGAGTGCCTCCTCATAGGGAGGTATAGTTTTCCATTAATTTGATGCAATGAGTAGCACTATCATCCAAGGCACCATATAGGATGAGAGCTCCTAAGTTGGTTGAACTGAAATTACAGCTTAAGGAGATCCTTGATAAGGGCTACATAAGACCAAGTGTATCTCCCTGGGGAACACCGTTATTTTTGTAGAGAAAATGTATGGTACACTTAGGCTATGAATTGATTATAGGAAATTAAACAAGGAAACCATCAAGAATATGTATCCATTGCCAGAAATTAATTATTTATTTGATCAGTTAAGGGAAGAAACAATATTCTTCAATATTGATTTGATGTTAGTGTTTGGCCTTGTAATTGCTTCATTTCTTCTATTTAACACTTCAGTTCTTATATCAATTTATTGTCCTTTTTTATCCACATCTATATTATTTTTCTCATTATCATCGAGACCTTGGTGATATTCACTTATTTAGGAAATTATGTTTAAATGATAAGAACAATATTGTTTTACATATAATTGAGTTAATGATTTGTGGAACAATACTTTGCTAAAAACAAAGATTTCGAAGTTGAATATAGGGCAGTTCCATCCGGGACAATACTTGGTTGATCCAGGCAGGAGTTTTCCCTATAATAAATATTTCATTGTATAAACAATTTTTGTGGTCTCTCCGTCAAAAATAGAATACTAATCTTAAATTAGAAATAACATCTCGATAATCAATTATTCTCAAAACATTCCTCATTTTGCAACGCTTTACTGTAGTCTCTTTTTGTAATATATAAACAAAGGAAGTCACCTATATAGGGATGATGAATAGTTGTAAAACTCGAGACAGAGTTGTAAAATTAGTTATGATTGCGTTTACTTTTCGAGGACATTTAATGGAAAATTATATTAGTTAATTTCAACTTTTTCTTATTCGTATTTTGATCTGAATTTATTCTGAGGATAGGCTGACTCGTGGGAAGTTTGGGCCCATTACCCTGGAGGAAGTGTTGTCTCTCTCATATAAATTATATTACCTTAATTATACAGTGATGTGTGGTTTGACAGTAAGTCTACTTGGGCGAAGCCTGGGAGACCATAGTTCAAATCTCATTGGGTACACTGGCATGCTGTGGTGATAGCTAAAGGGGCCGATTCCCCACTCCTGTCTTGATGGCATGTGAGTCTAGCTCTTGCTAAAATCATAGGATCTTAGTATATCGACTTGCAGGTAGTTGGATGTACTCTTGGTGTTATAGAGGCAGCTACGAGGATTGATCCAGGATCTCCTATAGATTGGGACTGGTAGTTACCGATTCACCATGTGGTTAAAATAAAAAGTAGATTATCTTAATTGTTTGTTGTTATTTTTTTTTTAGTTATATTTTCTTCATTTAAATAGTTACTATGGGTTTCATTTATATTTTGTACATTAACAACAATGTAGCATGTCATGTTATTTCTTTATAGTTGTTTCCTTAATTCTTTATTGTTGTTTCTTGAAATATTGTTGTTACTTAGTTAATAGTTATTGGTTTATCTCATAACAGTTAAATAGTTGAAATCCTATTATATAAGGACTAAGGTTTTCATACGTTGTTCCTTGATTGAGCTCTTATTTGAAGTATTATGGTTGATTAGTTATGTATTTGAATTTCAATTCTATGAGCAAGGTTATGAGTTAGTTCATACATAAGGTTTATTTTCAGTCTTATCGTTTGTTCTTTTCCTTTAGCCTTATTTATTTTAAGTTCTACTAGATCTGGAATATTGTAAGGGTGAGCATAGAATATATTTTCTTTTAGTAGAAAGATTAGGACTTTATATCATTTCATGTAGAACCAACATTAGTCACTGGTAGTTCCCTTCATATATTTTTCCAACTGCCTTGAAATAAAAATATGCTTCTTGGGGAGGCTGTAGAAATAGTACCATCATACTAATAACTGCTCATAGATGCATACCTGACTCCAAGAGGATTAGATAATAAAGATGGAAGGTAAGAACCTACACATACACCCTTGATAAGCTTACGGTGGATTATTCCCTTAGTTGGTAGTTTTAGGTCATATAGTGTGCATGAGTAGAAGAGGAAATAGAGGTAAAGTTAAAAATGAAATGAATCCAAAAACCATCTCTGTGAGTAACAAAACCCAAGGCCAAGTCAGCCTCAGGAGACCGACCTATATAGATGACATCATATGGAAAGTAGAATCTCAAGCTTCATTAGGACCCAAAAAAATATCCATGAACGGAGCTACATTTTTCATTACCCCTGTGGAAAAATCCTCTACTATAGCGGAATATGAGATTCATGATACAATTTTAGGATCGAAAAAAAAAGGAGAGAAGAGTTTTCAATCCTCATCAATAGAACATCCTCACATTCATAATAAGAGTGAGAGGAACTCTTATACTTCGAGAGGAGGAGGTGAACCAAGTGACCCAAACTTTCAATCATTTGAACATGAATCTCCTACAACACCAATATCAAGGGAAGGGATTTTGATCCTTGAGTTAGGTAGTGTTGTGAGGCCTAGACATATACTCCAAGAGCCAGAACAAGGATCTCAACACTACACTAGTTCTTATCAATTAGTGCCTCCTAACTTTGGGATCCCATAAGGGTATTGGAAAAAATTGACCAAAATATGGGACAAGTGAATCAATCTACCACAAAAACTTCAATAATATAATTCCCTATTATTTACCTACAAGAAAAAGCACATATGAAAGTTATACCACTTTAGGGTCTTCCAAATTTCTATAGATTGGTTTTGAAATATCTAGATGCATTCCTATTTGGATTTGATGTCATGTGAATAGGGTATGATTATACCACCTGTTAGTGTCAGCATTTGCAGCCTTCCTCCAGTGATCAAACATGCTCTTACAAAGTGATTTTAAGGTGTCAAGGTCAAACTTTTCCATTTCAGTGAGTGTTCAAGCAAAATTTGGTCACTAGGCATTAGGTCTAGGGTTTGATTTTACCCTTGTCAAAGTTGTCCAAAATGATGTTCCATGTCACCATTCAACTGAGTTTACCATCATTCAAAGGGTTTCCATCATCATGTCAAGTTCCACTGGGTCATTTTACACCTTGTTCATGCTTCAGTTGCGCCTAGGCAAGGTTCATTTCCCTCTCCTAGGGTTTTGAGGCTAATTTCTCTTGGATGGTCAAATCATCAGAAAAAATTGTATCCTGATGTTCATACACCTTACCCTATCCATAATGTACCTTATTAAACACTTCCCATCACTAAAATCCCCCAAATTCCTCATTTTCGCACAAACCCTAGTTTCTTGCTACAACTTGGCAATTTTCTAGGCTAGGCCTGTGTTTTGCCTTTTTGGACCCCTTCCCCTCACTCAATTTATGAGATTCCACTTTCTTCTACTTTCTAACATCCCTCCCCACTTCCAAAAATTTTCTCAAAAATTTAGAAGCGCCCTATCCCCTTCATTTCGCTTCATTTCGACTAATCCCTTGTCCCACACATCGGGATAGGTTTCACTCAAATGATGTTTATAAGCAATAAAAGATGAATTTGGGAAAACTAAGAGCATATTTTGTCCACAACAGACCAAGGAAGATAAACCTCCTTCACATTTTACACAGGTGTCATGGTTTTAGAGAAATTTCAAAAATACAATCACCTTGGGAGAATTGGTACACCTCTGGAGTGACCTTGGGAAAATCAAGTTTTCTCCTACCTTGGTTGGCCAAATGACTTTCTTGATGAGTAAAATGATAACTAGAAACAAATATATTTCCAATGAGCTATCATGAGCTCAATTTGGAGTTGAGGAAAAACTTCAAACGTTGACTGCAACAGTACTCTGCCTTGAGGCAGCCTCATTTGGCACATTTTGACCAGTCTTGGGAGATTTGATATTTTACAGGGAAAATGAACTCCAAATTACAAAATTATAGTTGGGTTGGAAATTAGACTCAAAGAAACTTACAATGAGCTATCTTGCACCCAATTTGGACACCAGGAAGGCATCCAAATGGCTCTTGCAAAAAGGCGCGGCGCACAGAGGGAGCGCGGTGCACTGGGATAAATTTTCGAGTGTAAATTTACACTGGCGCAACGCACATGGGAGGCACGGCGCACAACGCTAAAAGGCCTGAATTTGGCTAAAATATTCCTTCAAAACTACAAATTCTTCATTCCACAAGGTTTCCACAAGCAAACAAGGTCATCGTGCAAATCAAGTTCATTGGGAGACATTGCAAAGTGTTTTGAGTGCATCGTGCATGTTTGGAGCAAGTTTGGAGGCAGTTCTCACGGTGCGACGCATATACACAAGGGTGCGGCACACATAGAGCCAGCCCTCAGTTAAAGTTTTCAACGGGCGCGATGCACACCCAGGGCACGGTGCACTGGGTTTTGCGCACGGCACACACAGACAAAGGGCTGAAACAATGCCAAATCACCTCAAATTTTTTGTGAAGCCCATGAAATTGAAAGGTAGGCTCTATGTCATGAATTGTTCATCAAAATTTATAAATGATATGGTGGTTTATGGTGATGTTTGAATGCAACAAAACTCATAAAATTAACCCCAAGAAAACACCAAAAACCATGATGGCTAGGGTTGCAAAAGTGTGTTGTTAATGCCAAGGTTCCATTTCACCCATCATTTTTCCCTCACCTACCATTTTCCCTATCCCCCCTTTCTCATTTTTCCTATTTTCCCTACCCTAAAATACTACCAAAACCTATCCCCTATCCCTCCACTCTTTTGTCAACATAACACCTTAAAACCCTCCCTTTTCGAAACCCCAAACCCTACCCTATCAAATACCCAAACCCCCTACATATCCCTAAACAAACTTCTCCCCATAACCCCTATTCCCATCATATTACTCCCTTCCTAATACTCCCTTTTCATTGTTCCCCTTGGTGACAGATATCAAAAGAGCACCCAGCTTCACACCATCATTAAAGGGCAGCCTAAATACAGTACACATAGCAGTCATGGCTTCACAACATTCATCAGAGTTTGAGATGGAGACACAAAGTGACTCATCCTCAGAAGAGCAGGTTCCCAGGAGACATCACAAGAGTCGAAAATATGTTAGGGATGAGCCCACTACCTTCACTGAATTACAAGCATGCCCTCTTGCCATGTCATGTTTCTAGCACCTAGCATGTTTTGAATTTTGTCAAAGGGTGGCTACTGTTAGAGTTCATCATGAGTTGGCCCATCTTTTTGTGCTTCACCTACATGGAGGTTAGTCTATCTTGGCTGGGGTCACCTTCACATTGACACCCGAAACTATCTCAGTGGCAACAGACATACCAAATGTTGGAGAATAGTGGCATAAGAAGAAGAAGGTGGATAGGCAACACTATGAGCCTTACATTAAGGCCAGATTCTTCAGTCAGCTCACAAGAGTCTTTCCCTTCAGATACCTGAAATATGAGTATGCTCCGCTTGTGAAATTGATCATGAAGTACTTCAGCTGTGAGGGGAGGTTATCTCGCCTATATGCCTACCACATTAGGTTGCTCATGCAATTTACCAGGGTGAGGATGATGAACCTCCCATTTTTCATATGCAGGAACATAAAGAGGATGAACACCTTCATGCTGCATAAGACCCCTCAGCAGCAACTTAACAGTGTGTATCACTTTGCTCTTATCCGAATTTTGGTAGATCATCAGTTGGAATTGCAGGGCATTTCTTGGGAGGACTTCATCTCCTGTGACTTCTTCAGCACATCACAGGTACTATCAGAGCAAAAGCATGAGATAGGGGGTCCTTCTCATCAATATGAGAACCATGAGACCACGACTATGCTAGTATTCGTGACATATCAGAGAGGTAGTAGGCACTTGTTTGCAGCAACAAAGCGAGTGTTATCTCCACCCGGGGTGGAAGAGGCCTCGCTTCCGGCATCTACTACATAGGTGTGGGACAAGGGCAAGAGGCCCGTGCATGATGAGGGTCCATCAGGTGAACAGGAGGCCAATTTCATCCTCATTCAGGATGATGATGTAGAGGTGGAGAATGCCCGACTCAGGATGACTATTCAGGAGCAGAACACAGAGATCCAAGACTTGTCACTCAATGTGAAGAGGGCCAAATGGATCATCAAGTATTTGGAGCAGAGGAACAAGCAGCTTGAGGAACAACATAAGATCATGGAGCTGCAAAGCATCCGTGAGAATCGACAAGTTGCCCAGCAAAGGAGGATCGAGCTCACTACCTTGGAGCAAGAGATAAACAATGATCGTGAGTCCTAGTTAGAGTGGATCAACATCCACCTGGAGAGACTTCTGGAGAAGTCCAACAGAGACAAAACCATACTGAGGAGGATGGCTTGTCATTATAGGGCATGAAAAATGAGTGCAAAGGCTTGGATAAGGAGCTTGAAGGCAAAATTGAGCAAAGCAACAAAAGAGAAAAAAGAGGCAAAAGAGCAAGATCGGATTCAAATCTTGGCTGAAGCTTTTGTGGCCCAGAATAGTGCCTCTTAGAGAACCTCCAGTGAAAATTTCAAGGAATTTGGGACAATTTTGGTCACATGGAAATTTTTTGGTCACAAACAGAGGTTTTTTCTCCCCGTGCGTCGCGCCACTGGCGTGATTCGTAGGAGTGGGAGCTCCAAATGAGAAATTGTTTACATTTTTGGATTCAACATGCAAAATCACGACTATTTGCACTCAGGAAAGAAATTTGGGCATGATTTGAGTCTTTAGGAGGTCAAAAACACCCAAAAAATGGCCTCACTACCCCTATTTTAATACACAGGAAGGAGTCTTGGGAGAATGAAGATTTGGAGGGGAAAATGAGCTCTAAATTCAAAAATTCCACTTGGGTTGGAACTTAGACAGGACAAGCTTTCCAACAAGCACATTTGGGCACATTTTGGACTCCTACAAGTGCCTCAAAAAGGGCCCTAAAGTGGCATGGCGCATATAGAAAATGGCCAATTTCACCTCTGTTTCGCGAAATTTCGATTTGTGACTTCTCCAAAGTGGGCCCGCTCAACTACACTTCACTTTTTTAGAACCTAAGGTGGCATTTAAAGTATTTTCACTCCAAATGGGCTTCTATCCAAGTGGAAAAGGAAGGTAAACAGTCACCCCAAGCCATTTGTCATGTTTGTAACGTTGCACCTGTAGTTGATGTTTGGCTCTTCACGTGCATTTTGTAATGTTTTGAGTAACTCCCCAACCCTTGGGCATTCTATCTCTTCATGGCACATTCTATATATTATATGCACACTATTTGCAAAAGGTTGGTTGTCTTGTAACTTCTGGGAGACTGTGGGAAAGAAACTCTGTTTCTTCATTGTATATTTTCACAGAGGATTAATGAAAGGCAACGACTCTGTTTCATGAGATTCATGTGGTTGTGAGTGTATCAATTGTGTCTCTTATGTTTCATATGTATCTTGTTATGTTTCATAGTTCATTTCATATTCATTTCCAGTGAAATTTTCTAAGTTAGATAAGGTAGAATTCAATTTTATTGCTCCGCTTGTGGGAAAATTTCATGCTCATTGTTATTTCTTTTGTTGAAAAGGATTCATTTACTAATGCCCTTTTCACTCTCCTAAGAAATCTCTCCATTTCACGTTGTTTCAAACTAAATTTCTGGACTCTCTTCCTGTCTTGCCTCACGAAGTAATCTGTGCCTTTGTATTAAATTCTCTATTCATTGCGGTCCATTGGTCCCATACCATCCTAGAAACGCAGTCATTCATAAAAATCACTTCTTGTATCCATATTCACTTACTAGCCTAAGATCAATATTTCACTTTAAGTCATCTCAGACTGTTTCATTTATCTATTTACTAAGCGTGACTCAGAGAGAGCCCTCTCTTATTCTGGTAGGGCTAGCTACCAGACTGAGCATGGTTTGTGGTTGCCCTGAATTTTTCCTTCCTTCAGCCTAAGGCAGATTTAGGTGCTAACACCACCAACCCAAAAAAATTGAAGTTGTTCCCCTTTACCTTGAAGGGAGTAGCATTACAATGTTTATGGGATTAGGAGGTGGTACCATTAATTCTTGGGACGAAATGAAGGAATATTTTCTCAGAAAATACTAGGACTATTGTTGGTCCAGGGACTTGAGAGAAGAAATATTTAAGATGATTTACAAAGAGGATGATATTTTAGAAGACTACATGGAAATATTTCAATATAACCTACAAAGATCACCATATATTATTCATCCAAAAGAGGTATTGAAATTTTACCTTATTAGGGGAATGGAAGATAAATGGTTAGAAACATTTAATCTAATGGGACAAGGATATTATTCCAAGAAATAATATGATTATATTATTATGTTTTCTATCATATGTTCCTGAGGAAGTGTAAGGAGAAAGCATGGGATACAAGATCACTAAAGCAGAAATAGTAGGACCATTAGTGATGGAGTTACTCTGGTAGAAATTGTTATTTGAAGACTTTGACATTTATAATTTGAGTACCCTGACTACACAATTGGATGTCTTGCAGGTGAAATAAAAATAGGCATAGGTGGAACAAGCATTAGCAATATTTTGTCCTCACTATCAATGGAAACATGGTCGCAAGGGATGTCCATTAGATTTTCTTGTAATTTATGCAGTCTTTGCAAAGTATCATTCAACCAATCATTTTCCATCCTTGGCAAGATTAACATATGTCTACAAGGAGGTTAGGGAGGAATTTTATCTAACATACTATGTAACTCAACAACGACAATGGAAATCTTGCCCTCCAATTACAACCTAAGATCGTTCTATGTTTACTGGTCATTATAATTAACAACAATACCCTAGACCATATTGGAAGAATGAACAATACCCTAGAACCTCCTAATTAAACCAACAATAATTTGGATCCCCTTGGAAAAACAAATAATATTTTGGGCCACCTTGGAAAAGTCCACAATATACAAAATATCCTTTCCAATGGACAAACCAGGCCACTCAAGGGTCAACATGGCCTCAAATTGGCAACACCATTCTGGTCCAACTAATCAATATCTAGGGCCATTACCCATTGACAACCACCGCAACAATTACAACTCATAGAAATATTATATACTTATAATTATTATATTCCTCCTTTAGAATGAAATGAAATATAAGTAAGCTCGGGGCAACGATCTTTGTAGAAAAATCTCCAATAATTTCTAAGAAATATAAAAATGAAAGGTGCAATAAAGAGAAGGCTAAGACTCAACCTGAATTTTCTTTACCATTTGAAACATATGGTGGGTTAGAGTCATCATTTCCATGAACATCAGATTCACCCATTTAACCCACTAGAAACTAGAACTCAACTAAGTTTACAACTACTACTCCCCCATTTCTGGAAAGACTTACTGTAATGAAAATACTGGTATAACCTGAATTTGATTTCGTAGGGGAATTATGAAATATTTGTGTTAAGATTCCTCTCTTGCAGGCTATCAAAGATGTGCCCATTTATGTAAATAATATTAAGGAATTGTCTGTCAATAATCCTAAGAGAAAGCCTAAGGATCCTCCAACTATCCATGTAATTAGGAAACTGTTTGATTTAATTCTAGGAAAACAAAATCCTAGGAAATATGAAAACCCTGGGAATATTTTCGTCACTATACAAGTATGGGATATCAAATTTCCAAATATTTTAGCATATTTGGGAGCTTATATTAATATCATGACATTGAAGGCTTGTTCTTTCCTTGGACTACATGAGTTAAGACCAACCCCTACTATGTGGAAATTAGTTGATAGATTTTTCGTCAAACCGTAAGGAGTTCTTGAAGATGTAATTATTTCGATGGACTCCTGGGAGTACCTTTCCTATTTCTTGGTTCTTAATCTCATAGGCAAGATAGAAGGACATCCCCTGACCCTGGGTAGACCTTGTCTTATCATCGCCAATGCTTACATAAGATGTCAGACTTTGCATATGAAGATTTCTCAAGGAATAGCCATTAAGAGCCTTACAAATTATCCACCTGATAAACCTAGCATAGAATCTAGTAACTCAATGTGGTTCTCTCTTGATTGTGAAAATGATTTTGTCCCATATTGACTATTTAAAAGGATCTCATGTTCAACAAATACAGTGAAGATGATACCATTAATAGCTTCATTAGTCAACCCTTTATAGTAGAACATCCAACTTTCCAAATGCACAAAGTTGTATTGGATAATGAAGCTCAAGGTAACCCTATTGAGAAGTCCACTAGTGACAACATTCCTATAACAATTGTTCATAACAACATTCTAGCTGAAATCAATCCTTGTAAAAAATTAAACATTAATTCCAATATTACAAGTTCTCAACAAGAATGGCTAATACAAGTCCTCTAGAAGCATAAACAAGATTTTGGTTGGGATTACAAATATATGAAGGGCATTGATCCCGAATTGGGTACACACCATATTTAGATAATGGAAGATGTTTGTCCTATTTGTCAACCATAGAGAAGGTTGAACCCACATCTTAAGGATATAGTTAAGTAGGAACTTCATAAATTGCTTCATGTTAATTTTATATATACTATATCAGATAGTTAATGGGTTTTTGCACTTGTTATTGTACCTAAGAAGAATGGAAGTGGCACATTTGTGTAGATTATAGGGAATTAAATAAGGCCACACAAAAATACCACTCCCCTCTTCCATTTATCAATCAATTCCTTGATACTCTATATAGAAACAAATATTTTTCCTTAATGGATGAATTCAATGGATATAACCAAATCCAAATTGCTTCAGAAGACAAACATAAAACTACATTTACTTGCCCATGGGGAACATTTTCATACTAATTCTCCCATTTGGTCTTTGCAATGTGCCCATAAACTTTTAAAGAGAAATTATGGGTATATTCTCTGATTTATTTAATGATGAAATTGAAATATATATGGACAATTTCACACCTTATGGTGATGAATTTGGAGAAGCTTGAATAACCTAGTGTTACACAAAAATGTCGTCACCTTGATTATTTGCAGTCGGTGTAGGTATATCACCACCTATACCAGCTTCCTAAGCAAGTCTCAAACCTTAGCTCTTCAAAACAAGCTTTAGAAATGAGAGAAGGACATCAAAAAAGAAATGTAACTCTAGTTCCGCAATTTCTCTCACTTTTGCCTGCGGGCCCGCACCTTCTATTCAGAATTTCTGCGTACTTATATGCTCAGGGGAGGGTGCGTACCCCTGTAAAAGTCAAAAGGCACAATATTTATCTTAAAAAACTCATCTTGGTTTAATTCTAAAGTTTTCTAGAAGCATTTGTTACGTGGATTGTTCACTCCAAGTGGTTCATGCATCCCATGAGAGGAGGAACTAATCCCTTGTTGAGAGGAGTTATCCCTTTGAAGGAGGACTCTATCCCTTTGAAGGAGGAGCTAGCAACTGATATCCATTACACTATAAATTGAAGCATTGGGTCAGTGGCTAGGGGGGTTAGAAGCTGAACTTTTGAGGGTAAATGCTAGTGAAATAAAGACTTCCTATTTGAGCTTAAGAGGAGAGATTACATACATTTTTGGCTTCATTAGGGAGTGAGTGAAGCTTGTCAAAGTAGAGGAGACTTCTTGTTGGACCCTCAGAGGAGCTTGTACAACGTCAAGGAAAAGGTTGTAAGGTTCTTCTCCTTTTGAATTAATACAATCAAACTCATTTTTCTCAACAAGTATCTCATGTTATTTGTTTCATGGAGTCCTTGACTTTCATGTTAAATATGTTTTATAATATTGGATATTCAGGTGCTATTTAATTGTTTGCCTTGTTTGTGCTTGCAGGTTTGCAACAAAGGAACTTACTTGGATTAAAGGAGCGAAGGCATCTCCAAACTTGCGTTGGACATGAGGTAGGCCTTAAACACATTTGTTCGCCATTATTTATAAAGCGCATTTAGAGAAAGATAGTGTCTGGTTGGTTTGTTTGTCATTAGATTCTAGGAAGGTCTATCTTGTCCGCAAGATTGACTCATTCCGCGTGACAAAGAGTCATGAGGGTAGTTGAACTGTCACAAAGGGGAATTTCAAGGGTCGCTCCACCCTTTGCTATAAATAGTCCCTCATAACTCATTGTAGAGGCTTTTGGTCAGCCACGCTTCCGATAAGACTACCTTGGAGAGAGCTTGGACAATATTGTAATGAGCATTTGCTTCTCCACTGCGTAGAGCTAGTACATCTCTTTGGAGGAGTAGGCGGTTGTGGCTATAACGTTCCACTATTGGAACTAGTGGTTGGACATGGATGTATTGTATGACTGGAACTTACACTTCTTAATATAACAAGAGGTAGTATGTTTCATGCATATGTTGTATTGTATTCTATGCTATGTAGTTTACTCTAAATGATATATGTATTGGTTTACTTACACATGCATGTATAGACTATTCTATATAAGTATGTATGCATCTTTTTGAAATGTGTTGTTGGTTTAACCATCACTTTGGATTGTCACTAACTTGCCTTCCATGTTGTGATGTATCTTTGCTCATTTGTTCCCCTCCAAGCCGAGTGCTATCATAGGTTTCCAAGGGGCACACACATCTCAAACCCCATGTGTTAGAACCTCTCATGCAGTTTCCTTGACTCATTGCAGCTGGCACACCCTTGTTACCAATAGAGTTATCTTACTTACCTCTGTGCAAAATCATGGTCAAGGCATCATTGTACGACCCATTGCTAGGAATCCTACACCAAACGGTCTAAGGTCTAAATGGGGCTTCTTACCAAGGAGATCCCTTGACATGTTGGTGGGTCCAACACCATCAACAGATTCTTTGAAAATGCCCATATTAGGCAAATCATAAACATGGTTAAATGAAGAACCTTTAAACACAATGGGATCTGACCCTACCAAACAATTAATAATATCATCGCTAGATACAGACACATTAACAGTGAGAGAATATACACACACCTTACAAAAACCAGGGAGGGGATTCGAATTACTTGTGGATTGTTATTTGAGAGACCCTGATTCTCATGTCTTCCACTATCGAGGACTGGAAATAGGTTAATCTCTATCTCCATTGAATCTACTACCCACAAATCACACCCCAAGCAATGAACATGCCGAGTACATATGGCCCGTTTCATGGTAGTTCAAACAACGATAGGGAAACCCTAATAGTCAATGTATAACCTAACAGAGAATTTTCTCCATGAATGTAAAGGTCAGTCAATAATGCCCTCCCAAGATCCAATTCTACTAGCCCCCATGCCAATATTTTGTCAAGCTGACCAAAGCACCCATTGCCACAATAATAAAACTTGTCAATGGAATTTGTGGTCTCCTTCACTGCCACCTCATTCCAAAGCTCCAGGGGAAAACCAAGTATCTTGGCCCAGATTAAATTTTGACGGGGTATAACAATGAAAGAATTGAAGCCCACCTTCCATCACTGGAGAAATAGATAACCCCTTCCTTTAACCCACTGGTCCATTAAAATACACTTTGCATCCTCACTACTGAGGAAATGATAACAAAACTAGCCATTTTACAGAAAGAAAACCTTCATCCTGTATTTCAAAATTGGTAGCCACCATTCCTCTACCACTTTTTTTTTCCTGCTCTTCATCATCTTAAGATGATACCACCTCCTGACTAAGGCTTTATCCTTTAATCTTTCATCACTAGGCCAAAAATCCTCTGCCCTAAAAATCAAAGGAAGTTGACCAGTCAGAGCCTACAAAGCCTTGTCGTTAGGCTTCGATACCTTGAGATGCACTGAAGAATGATTTGGACGATGGAATTTAGAGGATGAATTTGTACTAGCATTAACGGATGCACTATGGAGCTCCTATGCCAACATAAGGTAAACATCCCACACCACAACCTCTTGTTCAATGTGTATAGTCGCCTGGAACAACTCTATGGTTTTTCAGAGAAGAAGTTTCCTACATGTGTGCTAAGTGGTCACCTACTCTTGCCATTCCAACAGGAGAAATCAGTTAGTATCAACCAACCCACCCAGAATTTGTATAGCAGCCAAATGGGTACTTTGTCTGCTAGAAATCATTGACAAAATCCATCGAAAGAAACAAATCGAGCATAGAGAGTACCAGATACTAGAAAAAACCAAAACCCAAGCACGAGACCAATAAAAAATCATTCAAGATCCCCTAAAATCGCTTGAAAACCACCCATTGTTAGGGTCACAATGCCACTAAAAATCACTAGCAAATGAAAAGTTGTCCCATACCTTAAATATTTGGGGTACAAATTAAAGGCAACACAACACAAACCCCCACTATGGAGTGTACTCCAATACAATACCTGATTCTCAATGATACCGGACTTTCAACACACATAGGATGAAAACTAAAGAGTCTTAGGTGACTAGCTAGATCCAATCTACCTACTAAAATAGCGTAAGGTAGGTATAGGAATGGGTGAAGAAGCTCATTACCTCTATAGGGTGGGATAAAAAGAGCATAGGGTGGGTATAATAAAATGAACAAACCTTCTAAAAACACTCCTAGCTAGTATATTACAGATAAACAAGATTAGGCATTGTTCTCCCAACCCATATCTATTTTGTCCCTAAGCTTAACAAATTTGGTTAGGGAGAAAGGAAGCCTTATTGGAGGAAAAAGGGTTACCACCTGTTTGGTGACGAACGAGTGGGCCAACAGGGGCTACTAAGAAGTGTCTCCCAGCCCATATATTGGGTCCATCAAACCCCATATATGGGGTGTCACATCTCTAATCGCTAGGATACCATCACAGGTTAGGTGTACGATACCAATAGATTAACAGATGATGTTAGGGAGCTAGGGGACTGCCTTGCCTCACCAGAATGGTACCACCCGATTGTCCGGTGAGTGGGCCTGAGGGGGCAGAGATGACTCTCAACCTCACTGCTGAGGCTGTCCATCATGGGTCCATCATTAGGTGTAGGATACCAACAGATTCACAGATGATTTTAGGGAGCCATGGTGATTCTCTGCTTGCCTCAATGGGAGGTTTACCACAAGATCCAAGAGCAAATCTTGTGGGCCTGGAGGGGCAGACATGACTCTCAACCTCATTGTTGAGGCTGTCCTTCATTTGGTTGGGGAGCAAGGTAGCCTTACTGGAGCTATAATGTTACCACCCGTATATCCTGCGAGTGGGCCAAGAGGGGCTACCATGGGCTTTCTCCTAGCCTCCTACTTTTGTTAGTGGTGGTCCCGTTGCCGAGATGTCTCCCCACCTCATAGTTTTGGTAGTGGTGGTCCCATTGTCGATCCCATTTGGTGCCACTGATTTGTTGGTGTCTTTGCCTTTTATGGCTTTTTTTTTCTTCTTGGGAAAAAATATTATTCTAAAGAGTGTGCGGAATATGTATGTACTGTTTTTTACCTTAATACACGTGTAACCCTCCCCTCCTCCTAGCTAGCTGACCCCCCTATTCTACCTTCCCATCAGATAATGGGAGATTCTTATCATCTTCAGCCCCTTACCATTGTCTCATACTTGATTGAACAAGTTACAAAAAACACCTTCCTATCGATCTAAACACCACCTCCTATCAGCAACCATAATATATGACCAAGAATACCCCTATGATTGTCCCTCTAAACAAGGGAACTCCAATCATAATCATATGGCATAAACAATTGTTCAAAAAAAATGTATCAAATAGACCTCTAATATCATAAATTTCATGAAATAATGCTCCTTGCATCCCAATCTCCCTTCCAGGTCTATCTCTCTTAGATGCCTTCAAAAACCTTCCCTTTTTCCACCCATTTCATTGTATCTTCAAATGAAACACAACCTAAAATACATATAAACAAATACTTAGACTTCTCTGTAAATAAAAGCCCAACCTATTGAACGCTTATACCAATCTACCATAGGCCTCACCGTGCCCTATAATAGACATCTCCCATTCAAAACCTACTCATGTGAATGAGCCTCCTCCATAACTATTATTTACCCCCACCTAAATCGTGTTCATTCATGTTGTCCCAAGCATGGTTCCTCCACTACCATGGCTCTTGGATGAAATTATCTTCCACTACACTAACCCGATAAATAGGAAGTGAATGAATCCTCTAGGTAACCTTCTTTCTATGCATGCATGATCCACTCATGGTCCTTAGCAAGCTTCAGAAGAAAACACGTAACTTCGTAGGCTTTTGATGTTTTCCTCATACTGATATACACACCTGAGAGCATGAGTTTTGAATCAAAGTTCCTACTAGGTATATGAATCAATTTTATTACTTTTTATGGTATTATGATCATTATGGAGTGCCTAATGGTCATAATGATCATTGTGGGGAAAATCAAAATGCGTTTGACGTCTTTTTTCATAGTGCTATAGGATCGGGACAGAGTGCTACAGGATTGCTCGTAAGCGCTACTGGATAGGGCCAAGAAGTATTTGAGAATAAAACAAGGTGGAAATAGTAGTGTTGGAGGTTGGGGTAGGTCAACAAGGGATTAAAGTGCTTTCTCCAATCCTTGGAGGGGTCAACTAGTCTATCTTATAGTAGAAAATAAAATTTCTCCTTGTCTTGTAGAAAAACTATAATTGTAGACAGATTGTAGAAAAATGGAGCAAAGTTGAGAGGGTGGAATCCTGTGCACACAAATCATTCAAAAATTTTAATATAAAAGTGACAATACTATATACCATATATGCATCCATGTTCTAACGTTGTCTAATCAAAACCCATAACTAAGTGCAAGCTAGTTATTTAAATAAAACTTATAAATGGAAATGAAGAGGAACAACAAATGGAAACTTATCTCTAAAAAACATAAGCATAATCATAAATATTTGTTCCCAAACCTACAAAAAAGGAACCTTGTGAATATTAGCACTATAAATATGGTACAAACTTTGTTATCAAGAGGTGTTTAAAGTGAAGTAATAACCAATGAACTAATCTAGATTGAATGGAAAATAAAAGAATAAAATACAAAGTGACTTGAGTACATAGGTTTGGGCCCTAACGCTTGGGAGATCAGGTGCCTATGAATAAAACTCAAATTGGAAAGAACATGGATTTCATTAACTGGAAATATTGTTCAATATCAATAGTAAAAATGCACAATACAGAGGACATTCTCTTAGCTTCCAAACTCTAATCTCCTATTCGAATCCCTTGTGGGCTGCTAGGCCCTCTTATTTATACAAAAATTCTTGAGAGGTGGGCTCCTTGAATAGGGGGATTCTTTCCCTCCAATTCCATAAAATTGTGGATCTAGTTCCTTGATTGATTTCAAATTTCGAGGATAGATCCTATGTAAGCTAGCCAAGCTTAAGATCCTATTTTTGTGGGGAACACGTCCCTAATTTTTGCAATCAATGGAGTTCCAAAATATGCTCAATAACTTCACAATAGTCCATTCATTTATTGGCTGGGAACAAATCCTTAGATTCTCTAATTCAAAATTTACTCAAAATTCTCTCAAAATTCAGAAAAAAGAAATAATACTAGGCACATAATAAGCAAGGGGAATTTGAATTCCTAGGGACCCATTAATACTATAAATTAACCCTATAATGCACAAGTAAAGGTGTTAAATAAAAGTTTTATGTGTCTAAGAAAGACCAAATGGGCCTAATAAGATGTCCAATTTTGGATCACGAGGAAAAAATGAGATGTATGGACTTTGTCTTAGCCATGTTGGAGCATCTTAATGTAGGAGGTGGAAAACTTGATGTTGAATACCCTTGACTAGATGCTTGCTTCCTTGCTAAAAATTTTGTTGCTTGAGAAAGTTAGGAACACCTTCTGTATATTAGAGAGAGATACATGGAGCAAATAATCTTTTTCCTTTTCCTTTTTCATTTTTTCTCTTTTTTCTAGACCTACTAGTTGCCTTAATGAGGTTTTCAACTAGAAAGCTTGCCTAGGCGTCTCAAAGGATGTTTTCACCTAGGATATTTTTCCCTTTTTTTTTCTCTTTTTTTCTTTCTTTCCAATCCATTGAATGCCTCATGGAGGTTTCCGATCAGTGAACCAATCTCAAGTGCTTTAAAGGAGGTTCTCACATGAGATTTTATTTTATTTTTTATTTGATTTTCCTCTTTTCCTTTTTTTTCTTGTATTCCTCTATCCTACTCTACTTGGAAAAAATAAAATATCTTTCAAGTATAGAAATACTTTCAATGGAGCCATGTGCCTAGAAACATGATAGATAAAATCATGTGTAGGATCGAAACATGTGCTTTGACATGTACCTGAATATGAGAGACCAACTACATTGACTTTGATAATGCCAAATATTGTTGAAGAGAGTGGTGTTCTTGCTTAGTGATTGTTAATAACCAAAGTTCAATATAGTTGTGGTGCCCTTGGTTCACTTGCTCAAATGGATCATTTTGTATGCCTTCTTCTTCCATGCCATTCAAATATTATACTATGTTTTTATTAGTCCCTTGAACAGATAAAGCACCTAATGATAAGCATTATATAAATTCTTAAATCTATGCTCCAATGTTTTCTCTCCATCAAATGTGGTCCATGATTCTTTAGTCTCCTCTGGATCTTCTTCATTTGGATGTTGTTCTTCAATAGGAGCAAGAGAATATCTTCTTTGTATTACTCTTCCTGATCCAAGATGAATATCACTTGGATCAATAAGATTTGTTTGGATATTTTGTATCTCAACATTGTAAGTGAGTTAAGTTACTTTATTGCTTGTGCTTGGAAATATTGTGCAGGTATTTGTGTGGGAATGGGTCTTTTAAATGGTTGTGGTTTAGGATGTGGTTATGGTGGAGGTGGATGGGATGGATAATATTGAGTTTGCTATGGAGGATATTGAGGATGTTGAGGGAAATATGGATCTCCTCATTGAGGAGGCTAGTGTGAACATGGGAATTGAGGATATTGAGGGAAATATGGATCACCCTACTGAGGTTGGTGGTATGGATGTAAAGGAAGAATGGAAGGTTGGGGAGGATAAGCGCATGAATACTGAGGAAAATACGGATCACCCCATTGAGGAGGTTGCTATTGATATGGATGAAAAGAGGGAATGACATAAGACCTTTGATATGATTAAAAAGGTTGGGGGTGATAAGACCGTTGTTGATACCAGTTGAAAAAGTATAGCTTCTACATGCTTCCTTCTAACTTATTTGCCACATTTTCTTCTTATACCCCCACATGATCAAGTGGGGGGGTTTGTGGTGATGAAGAATTTTTTTTTTATAATTTTTTTTGAATGAGAATGCTATTGCAATGTAATAAAATAAGCCAAATGTTTTTTTTTTTGTTTTTGTAGAAAAGAAAGAGGGAATCATTCCAAGAACAAGAGAGTGATTTCTTGGAGACCTGCCCTGACAACGACGCCAAATGTGATGAGCCCCAGTATTGCAATAAGAATGTTGCAACTCTTGAGGCTATTGACTTAAATTATCAACCCAGGGTTCGTGCAAAGTTCAAAGGGTTTGACACTGTATGTGAAACAGACACCTTTCTATTCCGAGTTTTACTCCCTTTGATGCATGTGAAACATGGAAATGAAACAAATTCAAATGAGCATATATCTAGGTAAGTCGCCAATAACAATAAGCACACTTATTCTACTTTTGCTGGAAAGGAAAGGAAATGCATTCTCTTTGAAAAAATGTAAAGCATAATGAAAACTAAGAAAATCTAATATATATTGTAAGAAATGAAATGAAATTAAAGGAAATATATTCTATTTCATAGGAAAGTAAAGGTCCCATATTACTCTTTCAAGAAGGAAATCACACTTTGCATAAAGTAAATTGTGGAAAGGAAATATAGACTAATATCATAAACCAAAATTCAAGAAGAAAGTGATTTAAGAGATAAATGGGGACCTAAGTAAGCCTTAGTTCAATAAAAGTAGTCTCATAACATTGATAGGTTATAAATCCACTTCTACCATGAATTTGAAGTGATTATGGGCAAGGAAGATCTCAAAAACAAACGGTTATAGGATTGCTACAAGATGTATGTTTCTCGAGTTAACTTGCCAAATTCCCAAGAAAAAAAAATGAAAATGAGATGGGGTAAATTTTTTTATTAAGTAGGATTTCCTATGACTCTAATTCTAGTGGACTCATTGAAATATACACTTGTTAAGATGTGCTAAAAAATAGCATAAAAATACTACTCTAAAAACCAGAAATTCTAGAACTAGTGAGCTAGTTAACTTACCAAATGCCTAACATGATCAATTGAAAATGCTATGAGGTGCCATTTTTTTATTAAATAGAATGTTTTTAGGACTCAATACAAGTGGAGTAAACTCAAAAGAGCCACTTTAACACGTGATAGAAAATAGCATAAAATTGATATTGTTTAAGTACAGGATTGTTGGGAAAGACTACCTATCTACTTTCGTAACCAAAGAAAAGTTCCTAATAGGTATATGAATCCATTGTATTCATTTTCATGGTCTTATGATCATTATGGAGTTCCTAGGGGTGGTCAGGAGTGTTGTGGGGCAAATCAAAATGCATTTGGAGGCTTTCTTCATAGTGCTATGGGATCAAGACAAAGTACTACAAGATAGGTTGTAAGTGCTATAGGATAGTGCTAAGAGTTATTTGAGCATTACGGAAGGTGGAAATAATATTGTTGGAGGTTGGGGTAGGTAAAAAAAATATTAAAGAGCCTACTTCAATCCTTAAATGGGTCAGTGAGTCTATCTCATAAAAAAAAATATAATATCTCCTCTTCTTGTAGAAAAAAATGTAATTGTAGATGGATTGTAGAAAATCAGACTAGAGTTGAGAGGGTGGAATCCTAAGAAACTTAATTAGTCAAAATATTTATTAAAAAATTGATAATTATATATACAAGATATGCATACATGTGCTAACTGTTATACAATATTTTTTCACACTCCCTGTCTCATATCCTGACCTGTCGCAAAACGAAAAAAGATGTAAAAATGTATTCGTCATGAAAAACATGCTCAAAACATCCCTTAAGAGATGGATAACTAATGCCTTGAAGAAATTATGGAAAATATTGTGAAAAACCCTAATGAGAAAGCCAAGTGCTACTTTTATGAGCAAAACCCATGCTGGTACCCTTTGGTCTAACTAGTGACTAGCGCTAGTAACACGACTTTGGATAAGAAAATCTATGTTGATCCTCTTCAGGCAGTTTCTCCAAAAATGGAGCAGAAGCATATCTTACTAGAAGCCTTGAGAAGAGAAATTTGGTTATTGTTGAATAAGGATATGGTCGAGTTCTCCCATTTTGAGTCCTTGATCCTACCTTTGGGGATATTCCCCTTAAGATGTGTACCTTCTTCCCCCTTTCGTGGATACCTAACTCCCTCTCCGTCCCTATAAATGTATTCCCTTACACCCTTAAATGGTTGGTCAAACTAGATTGGTCATGTTGTTGCTAAATTGTGCCTAATTTCTACCAATTTGTTAAGGAGAAAAGAGATATTTGGAATTCTTAGCTTGGACATGTAAACCCATACTAAAGGAGACTTCCAACATCAAGGCAGTGGTTGTATGCTTCCCCTTTATGTTTATTATTAATACAATTCATGTTTACTTTCCATAAGTGTGTAAATGACTATTTTCTTAGTATGATGCTCCTTGATCTATCGTATGGTTTATACAAGAATTCATATGCTATGTTTTTCCTTTGTTGTCTTCGTTTGATCTCTCTTGGAGGTATTCATTCATAATAGAATAGCGAGGATAGAGCTTGGAGGTAAGGAGATTGAGATCGATATCGAAAAGTGACTGCATAGGACTGAGGTAGGAAATATTTTCTCTCTCATGTCATTTTGATTTAAAATAGGAGAGTTTTGCATGTATTTGTTTTAATTGTTACTAGATCCACTCATTGTACTAGAGGGATCGCTTCTATCCATGAAAGGGATTGCCTAGTTAAAAAATTGGTGACTTCGTTGGGGAGACTATAGCCCTTTCAACCCTCCTTTTTCATTTGGCCTTTTGGATTAGTTTGGCCACATTTCAATGATCCTTGGTTTTGATTTCCTTTGAGTCTGTATTTTGAATAATCGATCATTTAGGGTATTAGGGCTAGGGTTTTTCTCAAGATCTACTTGTTTTTCCTAAAATTTCATTGCTTAACATGTTTTTATCAGTTACAGTCACGTTGACAGTGCTAATTTTTCCCAATACAGTCATGCTGGAAACTCTGTCTTCCACTGTCTACCCCACTGGTCCATTTTATCATCCAACATGGATTTTGTTGTGTAAAGTAGTGATGCCAACACAAATTTTGCTATGTAAAGTAGTGTTGATGACCCTGTCAGTGCGGGTTTTTCTATGTAAAGTAGTGTTGATCCTTAAAATTGTGAATTTTTAGGGTTTCTTCTTAAAATATTAGTGTGTTCTGATCTCTGAGGTCATCCTCCTGCTCTGTCTGCATTGATTTTTCTTTTATTTGTGTTAGTTCCTTTGTGGTGTGAAAAAGTCCCTCCCATTGTTTGAAATGGTGAAAGTAAATTTTGGTTGAGTCTTTGATTCTTTGAGTCAATTAAAATTGTTGTTTGTTGTGTGGATGTTTGGAAGGAATATTGATTTGTTGTTGTTTGAGAATTATTAGTTCTTTTGAGACCATAAATATACTGATTTTTCATTCATTTAGTTTTCATATCATAATTTACTTTTCATAAAGTGAATTATATAACATTGCATTGAAAAGTAATTTTTTGAGATTTATCATTAGAGATAGGTTATATTGTTTAGTGATTGAAAGCTAAAAGTGCATCAAGTGCATTCTCATTCATTGAAAGAAAAATTGAAATCATTTCGCTTTTGGTGGTTGTATTTGGAAAATGAAAGTGAAAGATCTAGTTAGGAAATCTTTGTTTGTTACATTCTTCATTGTCACATCATTGTTTGAATCTATTCCCTTACTAGATTAGCTTTCATCGAAATGGAAAGAATCATTTTCTCATGATAGTTGCATCATAGGTGTTTATGTGACATCGTTTTTAGCCTTAAAACTGAAACTTAATTGAAGATAAACTTAAAATTTACCTCAATTAACTTAAACAACATTTGTCATTAATGAAAAACATTTAGAGGTCTAGGCTAGAGACGTGCTTTGGTGTCATTAAGTGTAGGAGTTGTCATTATTTTCTAGTGTGGTATCCTGAGGATGAAATTCCATTCCACATACAGAAGTGTATGAAACCGTTCTCTGGTACTTTCATGTATATCGGAGGTGCTCCATGCATGGTAAGTATATGGGAATACTCTCATTGAACAGTTATGTATTAGACAACACTACTATGTAATGCATTCCCACGTACCATCACATATATTTGGGAGTCCCCAATAGGTTGCTATCCTTCCATAGGTAACTGAGTCTGCCACCTTGTATACTATGATACACCAAGCACAACATTTGTGGAGATTAGTTGTCATACATTAATTCCTTGGTTCGCTGAGGTGTATATTGCAGTTCATGATTGCTTGGTAAACCTTTATGCCTAGTTACCCCTTTTTATTTATTTTTGTTAAGTTCTAAAATCAATTAATTGGCCGTAAAGAAAAATTCCTTCCTATGGAAATACTCCTTAGTAGATCTTAGGTTGAGACTAATGGTAACAGTTCCTAAGATCACCAACCAGGGAAATCCTCCAACAGGAGTCTTGGTCCTTTCCCTTATTTTGGAAATGTTCATGCTCCCTATATGCAACATTGTCCCTTCATGGGTTTCCCATTCATTTTCCAATTCGGTTAGTTTCATCTCCTACGGTTCTGAATGCCCAAATTGCTCCTGAAATGGGCTCTCCTCCACCTGAATAGTATAAACCTTCAGTTGAGCCTAAAGTTGACTCTCTGCCTTCTTCATCTGTTCGGTCTTCTTCCTCTTCATCTGGTGAAATCCTACAAACTAGTAACTACTTGGATAAGAAAAGGAATATTAAGAAGAATAATAATAACCAAAGGGCCAACCAAGCGACCATTGTTACAGATTCAACTCATGTTGAAAAATCTTCCAATCAACCCCTTAAAATGAAATTCCTTTGCAAGATTTGTAAGGGTGACCACCTTCTTTGAGAATGCCCTGGTATTTCCAAGATATTATATGTGTGGTCCATAGGTTCACATTGGACTCTCGAGATCATATTGGTGATAAACCTTCAACTAGCGATAGTAAATCCCATGGGAAAAAGGGAAAAGTCAAATTTCCCTGTAGGTTATGTGAAAGGCATAATCCTATTCACCTTTATCCTTATATGGATGAAGCCTCTAACATGTTGGATAACCTTACTTCTTCTCAACCTCACCTTCTAACTGGCTATTAGAAGATTTCCCTTGATCCTCCACTAGTTGATCAAGTGATTGATCAAAAATCATCTCTGGTTAATCCCACTCTCTCTAAAAGTGTATCCCATGAGTCCATTTCTAGACAACCATTGTTAAGAAAAATGGTTGACCCAATTCCGCTTTCAGTTGATCATATCTATCCTATAGAGAGTGAAGTTCGTACTGCTCAAGTTCTTCTAGTTTCTTCAAATTCCAAAGAATTAGGGGGCAATCCTCCTATTCCCATAGTATAGGGGGGAAATCCTCCTATTCCCACAGTACATGGGGAGTATCCTCCTATTCCTATGGTACAGGGAGGGATCCTTATACTCCCATAACACAAGAGGGCAATCCTCCCATTCTGATGGCACTCTCTCCAACTAGTTTAGTCACTTTCTTTGATTGGAGTCGACTGGAAGGATATTGTCTTCCTTCCTATGTTCCCTTTCAGATCATGGTATAGGCTTACAATATAACCGTACCTTGCACAATCAAGAGGGAAATCCTCCCATTCTGATGGCACCCTCTCCAACTAGTTTAGTCACTTTGACTGGAAGGATATCATCTTCCTTCCTATGTTTCCTTTCAGATCATGGTATAGGCTTACAATATAACCGTACCTTGCACAATCATAGATGAACACGCATCTTCTAGTATTTATCCTCAACTACTTGGCAAGCTTTAGGTTCTCCACAACTTATGCCCATTACTTAGAATTTGTTAGATTTTAACAGAAGAACCAGTCAACCCTTAGGGATCCTTCCGAAGTTGCCTATTACTTTGGGAGGAAAAATATTCTATCTCAACGTGATGGTTTTCCAAGGCCCTTTGGATTTTAATGTACTCCTTGGCCTTGAATATGTTTATGTTATGGAAGCTCTTGTCTCTTCTATCTTTTGTGTTATATGTTTCCCACATGAAGGAAGAATTGTGGCCATTAATCAACTTTCTTTCATTGGTCCTAATTTGACTCCTGATCAACCATCTTCCCTAAATGGTCCTTGTATGCAAGTGGTATCAGCCCCACTACAGGTTTATTATTTGGCCACCTGTTTTGTGCCCGCATCTACTGATGATCTAGTTAGTGATATAGTGCATCATGTGTTGGGAGAATTGTAACATGATCTTTCCATTAGATCCCTTGACATGTATCCCTTCCTGAAAATTCTTCTCCTATATGATGAGAACCTCTTGGAAGCTATGGCCTCTTATAGGCAATAATCAAGGTACCATGAGGATAGTTCTTTAAATATGTCAGCCTCATTAAAAAATGAAATAGGTCCCTATGAGCATGGTTATTTTCTTGTGTCAAACTTGTTAAAAAATGAAACAAAGTTTTGGAGAAAAGTTCCTTTACTTGTTTCAAGGTTGTTAAAAAATGAAACAAGGTGTTGGAGCAGAGTTCCTTGTGTTAAGCTTGTTAAAACATGAAACAAGGTGTCAGAGAAGATTTCCTTTACTTGCGTCAATCTTGTTTAAAAATGAAATAAGGTGTCATGAGCATAATTCCTTACGTGTGCCAAGCTCAATAAAAAATGAAACAAGGTGTCATGAGCATTATTCTTTTCCTATGTCAACTTTTGGTACACTAAGATGACTATTAAAAGAAACCTTAATACCTACATTAATTATCAAACCAGGGTAAGTCTCTTTATTTCAAGAGGGTCAAACATTCTCTATGCAAGTGAATTCAGAGGCTAATCATGTCAAATCGTTGCAATAATTAATATCTAATTCTCGAAGTTTAATCCAAAACAAATCTGAAACCAAACCTTAAAGCATTTTCAAATCTATTTTAATCTATTGTGCAGAGAACTAAATCTGAATGCAAGTAAAAGGAATCACTCTTAGCATATCTAACTAATATCAACAATAATTCATTTGTAGAATTGAGGCTTCTATGATCCATATCAAGTTATGAGAAAATATTTCGGCATAAATCAAATTATGATATATTTGTCGACGCATTCGAACCAAAAAGTGTGGTTCATCGCTAGGACAAGCTGAAGAATCAAAGCATGGTTGCATGTTAAATAGGGAGAGAAGATCTTCCAACAGCTAAGTTTGGCTAGGAAATGGTTATAAGGGTCTGGACTAACGACTATATTTGACCAAAAAAATGGCTAACTTTGACCAACCAATCAGACTCGACTGGATTAAGGGATAAAGACATGGACCAATTTTTATTTTTTTATTTTTTTTAATTTTCTTAATCTATTTTAATTATAATATTTTTATTAGATAAATTTAATCAATGAATATATATCTATTAACATCAAGAAAGAAAGCTACAACAAATGAACAACAAGAAACTATTAAATTTTAACTGAAATAAATCAACTGTAAACTCAAGATCTCTGATGACACTACTTCAGAAGGGAAAACAATCAAATAATCTGATAAATTCATCAAAGATTAACACCTAGATGTAAACATAGTAAGATCTAGAATCTAGTTTGAATGACAAAGGTAAATCATAATAATCAATACTCACACAATCAGAATAATTCTAATTTCGTGAAATAACAGGAATAAACAATTGCAAGAGTAAAAAGAAATAAGTATGGCACAAGAAAAACAATAAATCTCCTATCGAATGGGTCCAAAGTCTCTAGAAGTCACTTTCGAAAGACACTCAGAATACGATTAGAAGTAAACTAAGGTCTTTCTCATTAAAATCAATAATAAATATACAACATCACTGTAGTGAGAATGCTCTGTGTCAAAAGTGAATAGTTACAATCTCCAAATTTCTAACTAGTTTTTCTATTTTAGCTATCAGTGTTATATAACCTATGAGAGACAAACAAATAGAAGAGAATCCTCATGATCAGGAGATCCTAAGGATTTCACAACCAACAGTCATATCTTATTACAAAATAGACTTGATTTCCCTGGTCTTCAATTGGCCTTCATGATCGAAACATTGTCCTTTTTCTTTTCTTGGTCATTGCAATTCCATCATTTGAACAACAATCATTCAATTCATATTCTTGCATATAAAAATAATGATGTTAGCTTTCGTGCACAAAATTACCCAAGTTGTTAATGATTAAATAGACTTGATTTCTCTAGTCTTCCACTAGACTTCATGATCGAAACATTGTCCTTTTTCTTTTCTTGGTCACTGCAATTCCATCATTTGAATAACAATCGTTCAATTCATATTCTTGCATATAAAAATAACGAAGTTAGCTTTCGTGCCCAAAATTTCCCAAGTCGTTAATGATTAAATTGACTTGATTTCCCTGGTCTTCAACTAGCCTTCATGATCGAAACATTGTCCTTTTTCTTTTCTTAGTTGCTGCAATTCCATCATTTGAACAACAATCATTCAATTCGTATTCTTGCATATAAAAATAACAAAGTTAGCTTTTGTGCCCAAAATTACCCAAGTCGTTAATGATTTCTTTTATTTGGCTTCTACACTTGTTTCTTCTAAATTATCTTCTAAATTGAAGATAAACATATAAATATGAATGATTAATTAAGCTAATGTGAGAATAAAAAATACATTTTCTATGACCCAACATACTCCCCTTCTTACCTTTTTCCATGTCCTCATGCAATAAGATGATTGAGGTGAAATTGTGTCAAAGAATAGGTAGGATAAACTTCTTCCTTATATAGCCTAAAACCATTTTTTTGTTTAAGTATTGCAAAAGCCTAGTTTACATGGTAATTTGGAAAATCATAATCATAGTAATACCCTTCACGAGGGTACCAAATAATAGGACATTTGTAATGACATCCTATCTAGGTAGGACCCATGCCTACAACTATATTGTTGTACATGATTAGGTGAGAAACAACAACTTTGAAGTTTTTGTACCCAAATGGCTCCAAATTTTTGACATTGTTAGTGGAGGCTTCCCATATTTTCCTTGCTACCAATAAAGCTTCCTCCTTAATGTCCTAAAAGTGTTCTCTTCCTACTTGTATAATATCTATATGGAGTGGTCCCAACTTAGCCATGACCTCGTCTTGTTGCATAAACCTTTTATGTTGGACAAAAATGTGTAGGGGTTTCATGGGTTCTCCTCTAACCCATAAATTTATAACATGTTCCCTTCTTTTAAAATTGTTATAGGATTTTTAACTCGATTGGTAGCAAAAGAGAGGAAAGCTTGGAATTGAATGTCCCCAATGAAGGGGTTAGGATTACTATGTAGTTCATCCTCCAAGAAGAAATTGTGCAGGTATAATTCACATAGAAGGCATTGTACCTTCTCATTTTGTTCCTTAAAAAATTGGACAAAGTCTAGAGTGGTCTTGAATTTTGCTAACTTACCATCCATGGCAGCTTTAACCTTCAGCAATAGGTACCTTTCCAACAAGAAAAGCACATAATTAGTGGTAGGTGACCATCAAGACAAAGCATCAGAGTAAAGAGAACGAATAGTTTCAATTTGTTCCTTGGCCTTCTGAAGCTTGGCTTGTTCTTTCTCTAGTTTCTTCTGCTCATCTTTGAAGCTAGAAAAAAGTCTCGTCTTTTATTACAGTAAGTTCATCGAATTTATTCCACAACTTTGGTGTACTTGTAATGGTAGTACGTCTTCCTTATGTTGAGCCAACTCTTGCTAGGTCTTTTTTAATTCATTCTACAATTTCATGATAACAACTACCCTTACCAGAAGAGCATAGTGAGGGGTTTCCTCTGTTTGAGTTTCACTATCATGCATTATCACTGAATCAGTTTGAACAACAACTTTGGCTATTTCTTGGGACATACAATAGTCTGCCTGGGCATTCTACTCAAAATCAGTTTGAACAACAACTTCGATTGTTTCTTGGGGCATATAGTAGTCTGCCTAGGCATTCTCCTTAGAATTGGTTTGGACAAAAACACTTGTGGTAGGAAATTTCGTTTGGGTCTCCATTGAGAAAACACAAGGAATTTTAGTTTGAGTCTTAATATTCTCCAAAGGACATTTTTCTGATTGGGTCCCCATTGAACAAACACAAGGACTTTCAGTTTGAGTCTCAATATCCTCCAAAGAACATTGTTCTATTTGGGTCCCTATAGTTTCCAGTTCCACTTTCAATTTTCGAGCCTTAACTTCTTCTTTTAACCACTCTCAATTGTTTGACTGGTTTCTTCTATTTCCTCTATTTCTTAATCAACTTCCTTAATCTGTCCTTGTATGATTTCTTCTTCGTGGGGTTTCTGACTCGAGCTGGCACAATCATGTTTATTTATGGCTCATGAGGAGTAGTGCCAATATCAGGGTTATGTTAAAATGGAATAGCATCTCCCAATTGATTCTCATCTTCAAGGTCTTCTTCTACATGGGCTTCTTTCTCAGGGGACTCCAATGGAACAATATCTCCTAAGTGATTTTCATCATCAAGCTCTTCTTCTGCATAGGCTTCTCTCTCAGGAACAATATCTCTTGATTGGTTTTCGTCTTCAAGGGTTTCTTCTGCATGGGCGTCTTTCTCAAGAACACTATGTATCCATATTCTCCAACACTCGAGCCATTTCTTCCTCATATTCCTATAGAAAATCATCTTGCGGACTTAAAGAGGGTGTTAGTGCCAATCTTCGCAGCCTGTCACCAGGGATCAACATGAGCTCTTAATACGTTTGGTTTGGTTAGATGTTTTTCAATGATATTCAACACAAAACATGTCACAAATGTGTACATCAGAAGAAGCTCAGAAAAATATTTCCAACAGTATATCACACTCCTGTAACTAGTTTCTGGATCATAAGATATGATCAAAATGAATGATTGATTCTTGGTTATGCATGTTTTGAGGTCAGTTGCTGCACACAGGGAAAAGTTTACTAGAAAATCAGCTTGGATAGGAATTTTACAAAAGTGAAACAGGTTTCTATCCATCACATACTAAATAAAAAAAAACTCATTCATTTTATGCACAAATGCTATTATGTGGGAGATATCCAGTGATATTTGGAGCCTGCATTAAAACAAAGAAAAATTTTCATTTATTTTATTGTTTTAGTCATTTTACTGCGGTGCCATTTTACAACCAATGGAAAGTAATTTTTCACAACCCAAGGAGGTTTTTGTTAAACAAGAGCTGTATAACAAAAATCTCTTTTCGTTTATTCACAGGTGTCATGAATTGGGATATGTGACTAGATCGTTATAGCTTATTTTCACAGATTTAAATTTGTAATGATTTTATGTTTTAGAGATGATTTTGTGGCATAGATTACGAGCAACTGGAAACGAATTTCCAAAATTTGAGAGCAATTTTTCTACAACATGACCTTATCTACAAAAGCCTCTTTTAGTTTTGTAACAGGTTCTATGTTTTAGGAGATACGCATTCATCTTCAACACCTGTTTTCAGAAATTCAGTCCACGTTTAGTGTAACTGATTCTATTTTGAAGAAAATGGTTGAGCTCAATTCCCTTCGTACAAGGATGAGCAAGTGCATATATTTTATTAATTTCATAGTGTAGAGGTTGGATTTTGGTAGAAAAGAAGCATTTGGATTGTGTAAAGTTTTATTGAATATCATAGTAAAGAAGTTTTTTCCCTTTAGGCCTAGGATTCATCACGGTGCTGATGTTTAGTATGTTTTTCATGTAATTCACTTACACATTATGTTTTTTCTGCTTTGTTTTAGCACTATATAAATGATATGTTATGAATTCATCCATAATGATGCTTATTTCATGATGATTTTGTTGTTAGTTGTAATGGTTGTCTTAGCAGAATTCATCCTTTACTAGATGCTTTGTTGAGAAACCTTGTTATTCTCTTTCATCTAAAGTTGTTGCTACAGATCCATCCTTTGTCTGATGCCTGTAGGGCAGCAGGTTTTCTCCCCTATACTTCTCACATTATAATCTTCACTTGGCTAAACATGGCACCTAATTTGCCCCAGGTTTGCCAGCAGAAACTGACATCGATTCAATAGTCCAAATCACCCTTTATCTTTTTGTTTCAACCCAAAACTTTTCAAAGAAATCCCCACACTCCATAGCTAGCCTAAGATTCTATTTATTGCAGTCATACTTTGTTGGCAAGGAGAGAGCCCTCTCCCAACCTGGTAGGGCTAGTTACTAGGTTAAGTGTGGTTTGATGTTACCCTAGACCTGCCTTCCTTCAGCCCAAGGTAGATCCAGGCTCTAACAAAGGGTATATGAGTTTTCCGTACTTCTTCTGTCAGAATTGGGGTGTGATGTTGTGATTTTATCCTTACAGAGTACCTACGTTTTGTTGGGCCAAAGGACAAAGAAGGATTCCTTTTTTTTCTTTCCCTTTTTGGACCTACTACCTTTACTATTTGTTGTTTAGTATCTATGTCATCCATGCTCTATCATCTATCCCTCTCTGTGCATCTGGGTTTTATTCTAGTGTGGTTAAGGAAGGATTTACCAGGTTATCCCAAGTTAATTTCTATTAGGCCAATCCATGAATAATAATTAACTTAATCAAACCATGATGGCTAATGACATAATGTGGGTCTTTAGCCTTCTTAAGCCGACTAGGAACTTCTTGCAATAAGGAATTTAAATAGAATGGAAAATTAGCTATATTTTTCTGCTTAAGAATGGCTAACAATTTGAGTTGTCGAGGTTTTACTACATCTTGGCGTCTATCACAAGTGATGTACCTCTAAACAATGATTTCCAATTCCTGCCATGGTTGCTTTAAATATGTGGGGTGAATCCCTTTGCCTTTGTGTACCAATTGTTAATCTGGGTCTTGGAATACCACAACTGTGTCCTGCAGGAGAACATGCTTATCAGTCCACCTTGTGCCTTCTGCTAGAAGTCCAAAGACTTCAGCTATAACTACTTCAGAAACTGTTATATTTCTGCCCTTCACCATCATGCGCTCATAATGTATATTTTGAAAGAATTCAAGTGCTATTTCATTTTGGAATCCTTGTAATTTGGCCAGGTACTGAAGCTAGCTAGCACGCTCAAGAATTTCACGAACCTGTTCTGTTACTTGGAGTACTATAGGTTCACTGCAGATAGCTTTTCCTCCCATGGTTGTTGCTTCTTAGTAGCTGTTCCAATTAGCACTTTTTCATGTGCTTTCTCACAAATTCTCATTTGTAACACCACAATAAACCATATACAAAATTTAAAGTTATTAAAAGAGAAATGACATTGATTTAAAGTTGTTATTAATAGGCATTGATGTTGTTTGTCATATCAATAGTATTTGGCACAACTTAATAATTAATTTGCATGCTATCCATAATGCTTACCTTCCCCCCTCCAATCAGAAACCAATCTGATAATTATTACGCACACTATTCATAATGCAGGTCTTCCCCCGTTCAATCAAAAAGGGGCATCCATGACCATAAAGCATGGGAAAAAGGGAAAGGGCATTGGGGATTCATAAATATGGCCAGACAACAATCAAATCGGTGTATATACAGTAGAAAATGGCTAGAGAAGTAGAGGTCGCAAAGATTTGAAATGATCGCAAAAGGAATAAAACATAGAATGGATCATTATGCGAAGAGATATTTTCCTTAGGTGGAAAAATGTGATGAAAGCATGACCAACTATAAATGTTAATGACTGCTAGTATCGATTGATCAGGCAATATTGATATAATGCATATAAAAGTGTATTGTACCATGCATATAGGTTAATATAGTTATAAACATTTTTCAAATGGTAAATTCACCTTTAGAAATTAATCAATAGGAAATAATTGGATAAAGAATAATTGGAAATGCAACATAGAAATTCAATACCACAAGAAGAGCCATTACTTCTAGTAGGCATACATAGCCTTGATAGGGTTTCTTTTTAACTCCAAAATGAGTGAGAGTCCTCCATTTAGTATTTAGATGGTTTTATTTTTTTATTGCTATAAAGAGACCACTATGCTAGCATGGTAACCAGATAATCATAGTTCTATTCACGAGGATATAATAAAGTGATTAGGCTAGCTCATGATGATACCTCCTATCCTTCTGATAGTTTTGACTATCTATAAGGTCATTACCCTGGTGTGGTGGCCATAATGGAATGTCACTCATTACATCCTTATGATCATGGGAGGCTAGATCATAATGAGACCCCATATCCTCTTTAAGAATATTTGTATTGTATTTTCATATTTTCATATTTCTATATTTTTATTGTAAAGGGAGGGAGGTTCATTTACTCCTTAAGAGTTAGGGGTGGCATGAGAAGTAAAAAAATACCAACGAAAGTTATGCTTTTATCCATATATCATCATACCAAAGGGAATTATCAATTGAAAGTGTGAAAGATAAACCAACATGGTATTAAGATGGTGAATCATTTTATGATATGTCCAAAGATAATATATTCAGCCAGTCTTTATATAGATGAACCAGGTCAATTTCGGAATAAAGATAACCATCAAAGGTTTTACAAGTCATAATGGTATTAATATTACTATTTTTCCTTTATCTTGGGTATAAATTCCAAATCAAAATAGATGGTTTTGGAAAGACAACGTGGGAGAGAAAAATGGCAGTTTGATTAAAAATGAATGGTGATGGAACAACAAGTATTGGTCTTAAGAAAAAGAAATCACAGTTGTTTGTTCTACCGAACAGTCGCTGTTTAATTGACTGAACAACAACTATTCAATTGATTGAACAACAAACACACAAAAATAAATCGAAGCTATTCAATGGACTGAACAACAAACACACCAAAAATAAATCGGAGTTGTTCTTTCTTTTGAACAACAACTGTTCAATTGACTGAACAACAAACACACCAAAAAGAAATTGGAGCTGTTCGTTCTTTCAAACAAAAACTGTTCATTATTTCGAACAATAGTTGTTCAATTGACTGAACAATAGATGTTCAATTGATTGAACAACAAACACAAAAAAAGGAAATAGAAGTTGTTCATTATTTCGAACAACAACTATTCAATTGACTGAACAACAGTTGTTCAATTGATTGAACAACAAGCACACAAAAAGGAAATCAAAGTTGTTCATTCTTTCGAACAACAAATACTCAATTGAATGAGAAACATTTGTTCAATTGATTGAGAAACAAACACACCAAAAGGAAATTGCAGTTGTTCAATTGATTGAACAACAATTGTTCAATTGATTGAACAACAATTATTAAGCACACTAAAAAACAAGAGAAATCCCCGTATTTACATAGTGATGTCTATCTAAAATAAATTACAACCAACCGTAAGAAAAATATATACATTATTTACAGCTAAAAAGAGATAAGTTTTCATGAGAGTAAAGTTGTCAAGTCATTACTCCCCAGAGCTAAAATTTACATAATGGGATAATCACATACCTATTGACAAAAAGAATCTTTGGTGAGTGGTTTGTGATAAATATGTACCTGATGTCCATTCACCTGAAAATTATGGCCAAACGCACAATGGTGGTTAGAGTGAGAGTGTCATTATTGTGCACCTCTTGAATTTCATATGCACCAAGCCACCTTGGCTATAACTTACCCAGAAAGTCTTGAAATCTGGAATCATAGAGGAGTGCCTAGTCTCGTTTCTGAAACGTCTTTTTTTTTATATGATTGTCGTTCCACTTAGCCCTTTGCTGCTAAATAATCATGGTGCATTGTATAGAAATTAGTCGAGCTTCATCCAATTCATTTATTTGTTGAAGTCATTTAGTTTGGGCCTCCTTCAGATCGACTCCCACTTCCTGGGCTGTTGTGAGAGCCTTTATTTCAAATTCAATAGGAAAGATGGGTTCCTTTTGTTAGGTCCCTATACTACTAGTGTAACCCCTTATTATTATTAGTACAACCCCCTTGTTATATTCATGTGCCCATGTAATCCCCATATTGTTATTATTGTGCCCTTACATTATTATTGTTATGTCAACTCTGATTATATTATGACCCCTTAGACTCCTATATATAAAGGAGGTCTTGTCATTTGTAACATCCAAGAATTGTTCATTTGTGTAATGTAAAGGAGGTTGCCCCCTCGAAGAGGCTAAATTATAAGGCATTGATCTATCTTTTCTATCTTTTTGTGAGTTGGTTTCATAACATTTGGTATCAGAGCTTTGGATTCTAGGGTTTCACTGCTCCAAACAGGCCATCGTGGAATTTTAGCTATAACTTTTTCAATACAAAGTTTTAGAAGCTAAAAAAAAAAACACATTTGAGATGAAATTGGTCTGAACCTTGGGTCCAAATTTAACATCTTTTTTCATTATGGTTTCAGAGATATAATCTAAGGAATTTAAGGTTTTTGCGGACTCCCGAATTACACTATAAACAGGTGACCTTGAGATAATCATCATAGCTTTTGTTCTGAGCATTAGATTGAAATTTCATAAGAAGGTACAAAAAGAGGATGGACTATAGTTTTTTGGGTATCATTTGCAGAACTTAAGGTTGAAACAGTGACATGTGGCACGTCATACAAGTTCGATCTACTAAACAATTCTATAATTAGGTAATCGCAGAAGATTGGGCATAAATTTTTCTTCGGGAATCAAATTGTGATCAGACTTATGGCATTAGAAATAGAACTCAAAGGGATATCACAAGCCAAAATTTCAAAACTTAAAGATCCGAAATTACAGAGTTATAGTCGTTTCAAGATAAAGCTCCTAAAATCAAGAAAACGCCATATGAAAAAGTTTGATGGCAAGGATCCGGTAAATTGGATACTACAGATGGAGCAATATTTTGATCTAAATGAGGTGAAAATATTAAAAAAGGTACATATTGCATATAATTATTTAGAACCGAATCAATTTTTATGGTATAAAGGGCTTTGTTCTCGTAAACCACTTGTCACGTGGTCCATTTTCATGGAGGAAATGACATCACATTATGAGGATACAAAGAGATACACCTTCTTTAGCCAATTGATAAATCTCAAACAAAAGGGTTCAATGTCTGAGCACATTGAGGAATTTCAAAAATTGAATATAAGGGTAAATGATATTCTAGAGAAGCAAAGGATTGGTGTCTTCATAGGGATTTTAAAGGATAACATTCAACATGAGGTTCGTCAGCATTTAGGTTGGTAAGAAAAATTGAAAGTGAAATTATGGAAACAAGGAATCTCATCACTCATGACTATAATCATGGAAGTGCTTTTTCCCCTATCCTTCCACAACTTACAAGGTTTACACCACAAAAGTTGGAAGAAAAAGAGAAAAAGGGCTTTGTTACAATTGTGATAGAAAATACACTAAAGGTCATAAATGTGTTGAGAAGAAATTATTTTACAAAGATTATGAAGACGAAAAAGAAAAGGATCAAGAAGCATCAAAAGAAGAGGATATACACCAAAAACCAACCCCAAAGAAAGAAGAAATGAATCTGACCATATCTTGTAAAGCATTGGCAAGAATTACCACTCCTCAAACTCTCAAGATAGAAGGACATATCAAGATGAAAAATGTTCAAGAAGTGAATGATCACATTGAGAAAGAAGAAATGAATCCAACCATATCATGTAATGCATTGGCCAGAATTACCACTCCTCAAACTATCAAGATAGAAGGACATATCAAGAAGAAAAATGTTCAAGAAGTGAAAGATCACATCAAGCATCAACAAATGAATCCGACCATATATTGTAATGCATTGGAAGAACTGACCACTCAAACTCTCAAGATAGAAGGACATATCAAGAAGAAAAAGATTCAAGCAGTGAAATATCACATTGAGCATCAACAATAATTTCTTCAAATTTTAAAGGATAACACCACTTTGGTGCGGAATGGAATAAAACAATAGGAAGATCAACATCGCAGTGAAAGAAGTTTTGATGTAGGCAATTGGATATTTTTACGACTACATCTCAAGAAAGCTATTTATGAGAAGGAAATGTTGGCAATACTACATGCACTTAAGAAATAGTGACCTTACCTGATGGGAAGACATTTCAAGGTAAAAATGGATCATGATAGTCGTAAGTACTTTTTAGAACAAATATTATCTTTAAAAGAATAGAAAAAATGGGTCACAAATATGTTGGGTTATGACTTTGAAATCATCTACAAAAAATGGAAGCAAAATTTTGTTGCAGATGCATTCTCAAGAAAGGATGAGGATGTGGAAGCATTGTTTTGTGCTATTTCTATTATTCAACTAGATTGGATAAATGAAGAAAGTGATGAATGGAAGCAAGACGAATAAGTGTGGAAACTTATACAAAAGTTGCAGAAGATCCTAGTTCAAACAATATTGCTAGAATTTGATGAGGACGGAAAAATGATATTGGAACCTAGAGCAGTCACAAAAACAAGAACCTGACAGCTACAAAATCAATCAATTTTAGAGTATCTCATCAAGTGGAAGAACTTACCTGCTAAATATTCCATAATGGGAGGACAAGAATTTTATACAGAAGCATCAAGAACTACTCAAGCATTGAGGACAACACTTTTTGAAGGAGAGGAGCATGTTAGGTCCCTATACTATTGGTGTAACCCCTTATTGTTATTTGTACAACCCCCTTATTTTATTGTTGTGCCCATATAGTCCCCATATTGTTATTATTGTGCCCCATAGAAATCCACTACTGTTATTATTGTACCCTTACATTATTATTGTTATGTCGGCTTTGATTATATTATGACCCTTAGACTCCTATATATAGAAAGGAGGTCTTGTCATTTGTAACATCCAAGAATTGTTCTTTTGCGTAATGCAAAGGAGTTTGCCGCCTCGAAGAGGCTGAATTCTAATGCGTTGATATATATTTTCTATCTTTTTGTGAGTTGGTTTCATAACAATTTTCCAAATACAAGTTGGTATGAAGAATATCCAGTAGTATTTCGCCAAGTTGTGCAATACGCCCACAAGGCCTCTAGCAATCTAGTAGCCTAGTCCCACTAATGTGTCAAAACTGTCTTGGTCAGAATTTCTTCGATGACCTTATTGGTACTTTCAACTTGCCCGTTTCCCTATGGGTGATATGGGGAAGTTACTCTATGCGTGATGTTGTGGTTCCGTAGAGTGGTTGTAATCGTATGTCCTACAAATTGCCCCCCTCCATCTGTTATCACTTCCCTGGGTAAACCATACCACACAAATAACCAAAAAAGGAAATTAATTACAAATTCTTCCATAGCTCTTGTAAAATATACTATTTCTACCCACTTTGTTACATAGCCTGTAGCAACCAGTATGCAGCTCGTTTGGTTTGATGGCATATGAAATGGGCCAACAAAATTGAATGCCCATCATTCTAAAGGTTCTATTACCAATTAGGGTTGTAGTGGCATTTCATTAGATTAACGAGGATAGCCCATCCTCTGGAAGCTATCACAATCTTGGACATATTTATTAATGTATTTAAAAATGGTGGGCCAATAATAGCCCATCTGAAGTGCTTTGTGCCCAATTTTGCGATCTGCAAAGTGTCCTTCGCAAGGATCATCATAGCAGGCCTTCAAGATGTCATATATTTCATCTTCACAAATGCATCTGCATATGTACATATCAAACCTTGTATGAAAGAGGTATCCACCAATCCAACAAAATCAGGTGTTGCGCTAGACTATCTGTTTCCTTTCCCTTGTTGTCAAGTGTCTGGGTAGCTTTCCTACTACCAGATAGTTTGCCACATCTACATACCATGGAATTTTAACTTCTACAACAAACAAATGTTCATTTGGAAACTGGTCATCCATTAGCAGCAGATCATTTATCTTTGGAACCTGAGACAAAAAATCCATGACTGGGTTTTCCTTCCCTGGACAGTCTTTAATGGTGATATCAAACTCCTGCAAAAGTAACACCCAATGAGTCACTCAACCATTTGTAATTAGTTTTTTAGCTAAGTATCTAATGGCAGAATGATCAGTATATAGAAAAACTTGATAGCGAGTTATATAATGTCTAAATTTGTTTATGGCATAAATGACAGCTAGAAATTCCTTTTCTGTTACTGTATAATTAAGTTCAGCAGCAATAAGATTTTTGCTGATATAGTAAATAGTGTAAGGCTTTCTATCCTCCTCTTAGCTGAGGAAAACGCCTATTGCTGCATCTGATGTGTCCATGGAGATGTGAAAGGGTAGCTCCTAGTTGGGTCCACACAGTACTGGTGCTGTCAAAACTAATTTATTCAAATCTATAAAAGCTTTGTCACATTTATCAGACCATTTAAATTCAACATTCCCTGTTAAAGCATACAAAGGTGCAGCAATTTGTGATTTTTTTTTTATGAACTTGCAATAGTAACCTGCATATCCGAGGAAGCTATGCACCTCCATATGAGTACAAGGTGTAGGTAGTAGGATAATTACCTCTATCTTCATTGGATCTACCTGTATCCTAGTTGTTGTATGTAGTGTCCTAGGATTACGCCTTCTATCATCATCATGTTACACTTGATGTTACTTAAACACAACATGGTGGCAATGCATCGTTCCAACACCTTTTCTAATGTCTATAGCACTTGGTCAAATTCATACCCATATAGGGTAAAGTCATCCATGTAAACTTCAAGTCCTTCATTTATCAAATCAGAAAAAACACTGAGTATGGCCCTCTGAAATGTGGCTAGGGCATTGCATAAACCAAACAGTAACACTTTGTAAGAAAATGTACCCCATGGGTAGGTAAAGGTGGTTTTGTCTTGGTCTTCAGGGGCAATTTGGATCTGATTATAGCCACTGAAACCATCAATGAAGGAGAAAAATTTCTTCACTGCTAGTGTATCAAGGACATGTTCAATAAATGGAAGAGGGAAGTAATATTTCTGCATGGCTTTGTTCAATTCTCGATAATCCACACAGATGTGCCACTTTACATTTTTCTTGGGACCAACTACCACTGGAGAGACCCACTCACTATCTAAATGGGATAAATAAAATCCACATCTAGCAAGTTTTGTAGTTCTTTTATAATATCTTTGAGATGCAGATTTAGTCTCCATTGAGGTTTCTAGAGAGGACAAGCATCATTTTCGGTGTACATATGATGTGTACATAATTGTGGGTCTATTCCCTTCATGTTTGCATAGTCCCAAGCATAATCCCATTTATATTTTTTCAAAACTTGAATGATCTTTTGTTGTTGGCCACTGTCCAGACTATCACTGATGTTTAAAATCTTGCCTAGTTCAATTTCAACAGGCTTGATGTTATGAACGACAATTATCAGGATATGCTGATCATCAGTATCTTTCAAAGGGTATTCCAAGGCTTAATTTTCAAGAATTTCCTTTAACATTTGACATTTTACAATAGTCACAGTGGCTAACTGATTAATAAAGTTATTGATCACATCATCTTCAGTCTGATTCTTGAACTCAAGTGCCTCTGCTACTGTAAGTGGTGAACGAATAATTTCTTCCAAGTATGTGGGTGGTTGTTTATGTATTTTCACAATGGGTGGACTTGGTTTGGTAGGAGGATATAAAAAGAGATTCTTTATAGCATCTCCCTTAGCAATGGTCATGTTTCCTGTACGACAAGTTATATAAGTGTCAACTGTTTCCAACCAGGGTTAGCCCAAAATTAAAGGGTGTCCATCTAATTGACCTTTTGGGTCGATAACTAGAAAATCCACTAGGAACTCCCATGAATCAATAGAAACCATAATTTCCTATAAAGTTCCCTCTGGCATTACCACTAAATGATCAATGATTCTTAACAGGTTGGTGGTTGGTTTCGGAGTTGTGAAACCAAGTGTCTCACAAGTTTCCATGTTTAAGATGTTAATGGCTACACTCAAGTCAACTAGTGTGTTTGGAATGGAGTGGCCATATATTTGGATTGCAAATATGGGATTCCTTGGATCTTCATATTTGATCATTGTTTCCCTTCCCAAAAGTAAATCAGACAAGGTCCCCACAACATGGATAGTTGATGAAGCTATTATTATCCTCATAGACTTTTTATCACTTATTTCTTTAATCATCTTTGCATAAATAGGAATATCTTGGATGGCCTGGAGGAGACAAATTTTAATGAAAATTTTTTGAAGTTCCCCTAAGAGATCAAAATCTAAATAAACAATTGGTTTAGGTATTGCTAATCTTTTAGGGAACAAGGGAGAAGTAATTATGAGCTTTTAAGGATCTTTCTATTCGACTGTGCCTTCTCCCTATTTTATTTCTGTGTCAGTCACAATTGAAGGTGTATTTATAGGCGACGTTTCTAACTCATTTGGTGGCTAGTCTTTGTCTTCCTCAGGAGTGATAATGCATCCTGACCTCAGCCTAAGTTCATTGCATTCTTTTTGTTCAGTCTCAAGGTCTGAGTTTTCAACAATTTGTATCAGCTGAACTAGTCTATTATTGGGGTTTGGATTTGGTTGAGCTAGTAGTTGGGAACGCAGAAGGGGTTGAGGATTTTTCTGTAATGGATATGGGACAGATAATTTAGGTTGAGGTTGAGGACCTATCCCCATAGGCATATTGGTTATCCCTAGAGGTTGTTTCCAATTTAGAGACCAGTTCGAATTTTGTGAAATAGAGGCAGGCCACTGGGATGGGTATGGATTATTTTGCCAAAAAGGAGTAAAAGGAGAATTCTACCAACCATTAACTAGAAAGGACTGAGTTGGCGAAGGTGTAATAGGAACTGTTTGGGACTGCCAAGTTGAGAAAGGTGATTGACCTTGCCACGTTGTTCCAGAATTTGGATGTTGATTAAATGATGAAGAAGGAAAGAACTAAGATGGTTCTTGTGACATATCTGTTGGTCAGTCTTGCCACTATTGACATTGGTTCATTAGGTATACTGGTTTTGTTTCTTCTTCTTCTACTTCTTTCAAAACTAATTTCAGCCCTGGAAGTGATGGACACTTCTCGGTGGCATGGCCCTTGGTGCAGATAGTGCACCTCTGGACCATGTCCAATGGACACTCCCATCGACTATTCTTCTTTTGGCAGCATGGGCAAAAAACCACCAAATTCTATTTTGCTAAGGCTTGTTTATGTTTGGTCTATAGGACATCAAACTACGTTGTAAGGGTGCCTAGGATGTCTGTCTTGAAGTCCTCTAGGAGGTTACTTGTTTCTACTCTTGTCACGTCTCCACTCGGCAGTTTGCTTCCTCTAGTCATAGAAACTCGGCTTCCTGACCTGGTGCATGTGCTACCTCGCGAACACCTGATACAGAAGAAAACAATTTCATCATAATCCTCTTGAGAAATGTCTCCCTTCCCCATCATATTTAAAGTTTCTATCCATTCTTCTTTCATTCCTTTAATTAAGCTGGCTTTTAGGACTTCTTTTTAGTAATGTGGAGTGAGGGGATCTCTACAACTTGTACTGAAACTGTTCAACATATTCATCTAGAGTTTCATTATCCTTCACAGACATTTTAAAGATTTCATCTTTTAATTCCCTATTCCTACAACAATCCTAATATTTTGTGAGAAAAGAAGTTTTCATGTCATCCCAAGAGTTAATAGTGCATTTGCCTAAACCCATAAACCATCATGAAGATGCTCCTTTTAAAGTAGAAGGGAACAACTTCAATATTTTAGGATCGATGGTGTAATCATATCCTCTGCACATGATGTCAAAATTGAATAATAAGGCATCCAGATCCTCTATGGTCATCCCATGAAAGGTTGGGATGTTTTGCAAGGGAATATCTTTCATCAGGGCATTAGCCATTGGGTCAACTATGGGATATTCCAATGTTCAGGTCTGGACTTGACGTGCTTGATTCACCATTTGGTAAAAAATGTGCCAATATACTTCAAGGACTTCAAGGGATGCTATATGAGTAAGTGGAGTATTTTCAATCCGAAGTGGTTTACGACACTACCCAGATCTATGATCACAGGAGATCCCAGTTTAGACAACTATGGCTCTGCCTTAGTAGCTCCCCTGGTTTCTCCATCTCCTTCTCTTAAATTGCACGATTTTCCTTCTTGTGAAGGATCATAATGTAAATTTTTGGTAACCTGAAAGCTTAAGCCCTTAGTTGGCTGTACAGAGGCCTTCGTAAAAGATTCTGCATCCTTCATTAAAGAGCTAAAGGACATAAAGCTTGACCCTGAGGACATTCTTTTTAGCTTTGATGTGGTCTCCCTTTACACTTGTATCCCTATAAAGGAGGCATTGGAAGTGATCTATCACCTAACTAATCCCGATACCGCTCAGCTAGTTGACATGTGTCTCACTTCCACTTTTTTCTGTTTCGAGGGTGAGTTCTTTGAATAGACCCGTGGTGTTGCCATGGGCTCACCCCTATCCCCTATTATTGCTAATATTTTTATGAAATATTTCAAAGCCAAAGCTTTAGCCTTGGCCAGTCTCCTACCCAAGTTGTGGAAAAGGTATGTAGATGACACCAATGTCATCTGGTCCCATGGCCAAGAGGAGTTAGATCTCTTCTTCAATCACCTCAACGGTCAATCCTTTGCCATTAAGTTCACCATGGAAAAAGAAGTCAATGGTTGCCTCCCCGTCCTTGATATTCTTATCCCTAATAATAATGACGGTTCCCTCTCCTAGTCATTGTTTCAGAAGAAAACGCATACTGAGCAGTATCTTCATGCCAATTCCCATCATTTCCCCACTCAAAAATTAGGTGCTCTTAACACTCTCGCTGCTCGTTCCCTTAGGATTTCTGATAATAAGAGCTTTGATAAGGAGAAATCCCATCTCCTTAATGTCTTTGTGGAGAATGGCTATAGTATAAGCCTTGGTCAAAAGGCTTTCCTTAAAGCCTCCAAAAATTCAGTGATTAAAAAAGAACCTAAAGAATGTCTCCTAGGTGTCCATCTTCCCTATGTCCAGGGAACCATGGACAAGATTGCTCGAGTTCTTAAGAAATATAATATTCCCTCAAACTTTAGGCCTCAACACCATTCATAAATCCCTCCAATCGTTGAAGGATCCTATTGACCCTAAGGACATGAAGGGTGTCTACATGATTCCTTGTTCTTGTGGGACCCCCTATATTGGGGAAACAAGGTGCTCTATCCATCAAAGGATCAATGAACATGCAGTTGTCTTAAGGCATGGGAGAACCAAGTCTTCAGCATTAGCAGAGCATGCAGAAAAGACCAAGAATCATGTTTGTATTGAAGAGGCCAAGGTTATTGCCAAGGTTGTGCAGTTCCATCACCGTAAATTCAAGGAAGCTATTGAAATAAAGAAGGCCAAACAATCTCAATAGAGATGTCAACTGGAAGATCAGTAGTTGCTGGATCCCTGCCCTTTCTTCCTATTCATGCGTTCCCCTCCCCTCGCCCCCCCTTTTGACCTTTTCTAGCTTTATAGGTTTCCTTGTGTTTCCGCGTACTATCCTATATCGTTCTCCATTGAGTCATGACTTTTCTATCCTGCTAGGGTTTCTCTTGTGGTTAATTTATTTTATTAATTGTCCTATTCTTGACCTTCTTGAATTTAGAATTTGTCTCTCGTTATAATATTTTTATTACTAATACCATAACATTAATATCCTAATATTATAAATCATGGCTTGTACTAACATCCCTAGATCCATTAGATGGCTTTACTAATAATTTTGATATTAAGCTTTTATCCTTACCTTAATAAATCCATTTTTTTAAACTAATATTCACTAATAATTTATTAATTCCATTCGATTATTGGTTATATTAAATCAATATTATTATAAAACACCCCCTTTACTTTACCTAGATTGAGTATATCTTATCCCTGTTGGATATTAAATGACTAAATAAATTAAAAAGAATTAAATTAATTAATTTAATAACTAAATAGAAATGTATAAATAAATACAATATATAATATATAATATATTAAAAAATAATAAATTATTGAATTAATTTATTAAGAAGAAAATTATTTACTATGATTATAATATTATATTATTTATTATGATTGTTAGTTATTACCTTTTGACTTATTAACCCATGATTAACATTATAATAATATTATATAATCTAGCCGTTGATGGTCATACCTAGCTGTTTGGAAGATCTACTCTCCCTTTTAGTATGCAGCCATGATCTAACTCTTCAACTTGTCCTACAATGAACCACACTGGTTGGTTCGAAACACATCGACAAATGTTTTCTACATGTGATTTACACCGAAACCCTTCTTAAAACTGTTATGGATCACATAAGCCTCAATTCAACTAGAAAGCTCTATACGGATCCTCCAATTTGGCTATGAATCTCAGCATAGGTAGCAGATGGTGAGCCTATTCCCCGAGGGATTACCATAGGAATTTTTCTAGATATAGCCTAGGGTCCTACTGATGCTTGAGATTCTTCTTTTATTGTGATTTCGTTTATAAACGTTTATCTTCCAAGGTTCATCGATACCTTGGGTTTTGTGGATTTGGGTGGGGGATTATGATCTTTTTCTAACTTTTTATTCTTAGTCATTCATAAAAACCCCTACTCCTATTTAACCTCTATGTGTTTGCTAGAAAGCGAGTTGTTGAGCAAGCATTTTACTTGTTGGTTACACATGTTCTTACCTCCTATTTTTAATACCCAATTCTTTTACAACAAGAAAAATAAAAAGAAATCACTTTGAAACACTCTCCCCGACAACGGCAGCAAAATGTTGGTGCACTAAGATGACTATTAAAAGAAACCTTAATATCTACATTAATTATCAAACTAGTGTAAGTTAATTAAGCTAATATGAGGATAAAACATATATTTTCTACAACCCAACATTAAACTCATTAAAAAATGAAACAAATCCCTTTCCAATTCGAGCCTTTGATCAAATCTCATAAACTCCCAATCAAGTCTTTCACTAGATATTGTAAGTAAACTTTCATTCCATCCACCTATTAGTAGCCAGTAATCTAATTAGGTAAATGAAATGAATCTTGGGGGGAATGTACCTTGAATTGAGTCATAATGCTAGGGGCATGCAAAAGAAACTCAAGCATAGTTTATCTTTGTTTCAAGCTTGTGTATAAATAAAACTGAACCCAAGCATAGCTTGTTTCTGTTTCAAGCTTGTGTAAAAATGAAACCAAATCCAAGCATATTTTTTTGCATGTTTCAAGCTTGTGAAAAAAGAAAACATCTTCAAGTATATTCAAGTATAGTTTTACATGTTTCAAGCTTGTGTAAAAATGAAACCATTCCCACTTTGCTTCTCATGATTGCCATTTTTATTAGCCTATTGTTTCTAGAAGAGCCTTAGTTTTTTCAATCCATTGTCACCATCTGTTTGGTCGATCATACACTTTCACTTGGTTGTTTTACCCTTTCCTAGGGAACATCTGTGAGGAGTGGTCTTATTAGCCAATCTCTTGACCTTTGCATGTTTTGAGCAGTTTCATCATGACTCGAACTAGTTGTTATCCTTTCATACCACTCATTCCTCTAGGAGGAGTACTCTTTTATCTCTTTTCAGACTCTCGAAATATCAAAATATTTTTGAGAACTTTTCTTTTTGATGTTGTTAAAGTAAATGAAAATACATCTACTTATTATAAGTTTAAACCTTTTTTAGACTAAGATAGACTATGTTGGGATGGGATCCCCTAGGTCAGTTTGGGGTTTAAGATAACCCAAGTTTTGGTACATTTTGTGAAAATAATGTAAGTCATTCATGATTTGTGGATGTGGAGCGCATAGATGACTAGGAGTCAAAGGGGTTTAGCCCCTCATTTTATGTAAAGTTTGAGTCAGTTTTGAGATTCACCCATGGTCCAGAGACCATGGGATTGTATGAGAAAGGCTATAAATAGATGTGTCTTAGAGAGTTTGAGGCATAATGGATGGAGTCTTAGAGGTAATAGAAAGGAGAGGAATGGGTAAGATAAAAGGGAGAAGGCTCTGCAGCTGAGTGCATGAAGGCTTAGGTAGAGTTCGCAACTAAGTGCACAGACCCCTGCAGCTGAGTGCACCAGGTAGTTTTGAGTTTGTAACCTTGAATTGAAGATCAATAAAGACTATTTCTGAAGAATTCTTGTGTATTTCTGTTTATCTCTGTGAATGTTTATTCTATCAATGAATAATGTGTTTTATCAAATATTGATCAAATGTTGCACGATTCTCTTGAATAAATCTTACTAATGTACACAATGCATGTTTAAGTGTTGAAAATAATACTGAGAGGGGGGGTGAATCAGTATTATCTATTCCTTTTAACAATTCTTCCTTATTTATACTTTGAATTATTTTTGCATATCAGTGCCATAAAACAATGAGCATGAACAAGAAAAACAGACAGTCACATCAAAGAACACCAGATATAAGGTGGAAACCCAATGTGGGTGAAAACCACCTGCTGCAATATGTCTCTATCTTCTTTCAAATTAGAAACTCCTTTTACATGGTCTTGTACTGGTGCAGTCCTTTACCAGTACGCAGGCTGCAACCTGCAGAGAGCTACAACTCTCTCTCATTTT